>PVKA01000035.1:240000-328226 GCA_004027165.1 Ctenomys sociabilis
AGACAGCTCGGGCTCATAGTGATCCTCCTGTCTTAGGCTCCCCTCAGATTATGGGTATGTGCCACCACACCCAGTTTCAGTGGCCAGCACAGTGTGCCTAGATTCTAGGACCAGGGCAGCATGCAGTACTGGGGATTGAACCTGAATCCTTGAGCTTCCTAAGCAGGTGTTCATCCACTCAGCTATCTCCCCAGCCCAAGATGAAAAAGTATTCCTATCCCCTGTTTTTATGATGGAGATGTACAGAGTAGGTTTGGGATTTGAACCTGAGCTGCCTGTCTGCAGTGCCTGTCCATAACATGTATCTATACTCTAACTACTAAGCTACTTCCCTCTGTCATTTGCCCAAGCTTGAGATCATTATCACTTAAAATCATTCAAAGCTACCAAGAGTTGAATAAGTCTTGACTTCCAGTTTCATGAGACCCACACTGTAATAGGAAGAATGGAATCCTTTGGGAATGCAGAGGAATCTCTAGAACACAGTGAGAGAAAAACACAAAAACAGAAACCCACACAGACAGAAGAGGGACAAGGTGATTAGGAGAAAAATATTTTTCTCCCCATCCATTGCTAAGAATCATTTTCTTGTTGGACACATTTGGTAAAAATAAATGGCTTTGTCATCTTTGGATGATCAGCATAAAGCTATTTCCCACTGTTCTTATTTATATGAATAACAAAATACATGTATCACAAAGCATTTATGATCTGCTGAGGTTAGAAACATGGACACCCATAATTCTTATACAAGTTGTGTGTTTTGTGGTTATGAACTGATGTCTGAAGGCGACAGGCATGGTACGGAGATCCTGACACTATCACAGTGCCAATTCTGATGATTCCCTGACCATTTTCCTGCATGGCAACCTAAAGTCTGAAAGTATTTGCTGATAATTACGGAAAAACAGTGAGACACAATCATGAATTTAACAATAAAACACACACATAGATCTGAAACTAATAACTTTTCAGTTGGACAAAAACTTGACAGTGGCCAATAAAACCTAAAGAAATTTTAAGTGACTGTAAATTTCATTAAGAAATACATATTAGGATGAGTAGTTTTAAAAAGGTTCATTTGTATTATTGTGGATTCGTTAACTCAAAATATATCCTAAATTTGTATGTGTATGATAGTGTTATTAACTACATGTATAATGCCATAGAGCATATCACCCGAACCTAGTCATCTTGTGTAACTAAAACTAAAACATACCTCATTTTAAAGAAATATTACCCTGGGGGATGTTTAGAAAGCCATATCCCAAACATAACCAATTAAGAAATTGATCAGTTGGAATAAACATCAAGGCTGAACCACACTGAGGTTATTAGCATTAATTTTAAAAGATGGCCAAAGAAAGAAACTAGTTTTTAAGTTGAGAATTTTTTTAAAAAGATTAAGACATAGAGAGAGTAAAAAAGATTAAGGCAGAGAAGGAGAGAGGAAAGCAGGGAGAAGAGAGGGAGAGGAGGAGAGGAGTGGGAAGGGGGAGAGATGTAATGACTTCTGAGTGACAGTACTACATTTTCAAATTCAGGTTTTTCAGTTGGGTTTGCCAGGCTAGGCAGAAGGCATACTGGAGGAGCAACGCCTCTCATAGCAAACTCTGACACTGACCTCAGGCCTACAGAAAGGCCTCTCTGGGCAATAGGCTCCTTATCAATAAAGCAGTCTGCTTCGTAGGGTTTCATACAGATTCCACAACAATACCTCTGAAAATTAATCTGATGTGACTCTTTGACTGGGCTATGATGCCCAGTTATCTGGTCAAATACTAGTTGAGTTGTTGCTGAGAAGTTATTTTGTACATGTGATTGATTAATATTCCTAATCAGCTGTGGGTAGGCCTTAACTAATCAATTGAAAGTTTCAGAGCAAAATCTTAACTCCTTGGAGGGGAAACATTTGTGAGCTAGAAATTCTGAGTTTCTAGGCTCCTACCCCACCCTAACTCAGAACCATCAGAACTGTATCAAAGAGTCCAAATTGAATTCCAGCCTGATGACCAGGACTAAAATCTGCATCTTTGCTAGCCACAACAATTGTGTGAGCTGTCCCTTCGGTATCTTAATATCCCTATCCCTCCCATTCACACCCCGGCATAATAACTGAGAAAGTGGAGGAGATAGAGGCCCTTTATCAGTAGTAGGTTAACTGATCAAATGATTAAAAGCTTAGAATTGTAATTTTAAGGTAAGTTTTTTGAAAAGCAAATTGAGGCATCTCAGAGGAGAGGAAACGTGAATAAAATGAGGCTCAGAGATGTTTAGAACACCAGTTCCATGAAGACAATGTCATTGTTTAGTTCACAATTATGTTCTTGTGTCATGAAATGGTGACAGTCAATTCAGTCAAAATACATTAGACTAACAGATGAAGGATAGACTTGTATAGCTCTGTGTAGGTAAGTGGAAACTTTTTCTCTTATGACTTGGTATCATCCCCCAATAGCTTCCAAGCTAATAGCAGAAGACTGCTCAAGAGGGCTGTACTCATGCATGCACTTACCCACAGTGCACTGCTTGCCTGCCCCCTTCTCCCAGCTGGACCAGCCATGGGGAAATGTGGAAGTAGACAGGAGTGTTGTCTTAGGAGCCTCACATCTAGAGAGTGAGTGGCAGACAGGCAGGGGTAATTACATCAGTGCTACCAGCTGGAGGAAAGCCATGTAGGGGGCACCAGCAAAGCACAGGAAACTGTTCTCTGACCCCCTCCAGGAGGGATTCATTCCTTCAGGTATGCGTTCATTTCTTAAATCCGTCTTTATTATGGTCAGCTCTGCCAAGGATTATGATACACCCTGGAAAAACTCCAAGTACAATATATAATATCAGTAATGGCTATGTTTCATTTTAATACTACATTTTATTCTAATATATTTATACTATTAATATCGTTCTCCATGTTTTATATTTACTTGCCAATTACCTTCATACACTAGGAAATCAGGTCTATGTTTTTCATAGTCTTTCCTATGTGTCAGTCATGGAAACATAAATCAATGTTCTTAGTTTTGAAACATTTGCTAATCATTTGCTACGCTGCTCAGCGCCCATATAACCAACACCCCTTAAATTTACTGGAGGAGACACATCCACAAACAATTACAATTTCACACTGTCTGACTTTCCCTGCCTTACAAGGACTTTGTCATTTAAACTTAAATATGCCAACTTCTAAAATTTACCCAGAATTAGCATACTTTCAAATGCCACCAAATAGAATGAGTTGAGAATATTTTTTTCATCTTCACATAAGGCAAATAGTCAAAGAAAAAATATTGTTAACATGTATGACAGAAATCTTCAAAATCATATTTCAAAATAAGGCTCTTCTTTCAGTGATTAGTCACAGTAATTGCAGGTCAGAGTGGCCTGATTTCTAACTCAGCTCCCCAGGATTTCAGTCAATGTCACTATTTCAAATTCCCTGCCTGCCACTGGTAGCAGCATGAGGCCCTGTGTCTTAAGCACTGAGTGGTAACAAAGTGAACACAGTGACAGAAGATGTGTGTGTAGAGGGTGTAAATATCCTGCAGTTTTGATAAATTGCATGTATTTGTCATCAATTAAAAGCAACTATATATTGTAGCAATTTCTAAATGAAGGCTTATAAATAACAGTATTTTTAATTGCCCAGGAAAACTACAATATCCATCAACATTCATGACTCTTCCTATGTAACGTGAAGGGCCTAAAAAGTCCACCATTATGCAAGAAGGTTATGCGAACTCAAGGGTAAAGATTTTGGAGTCTTAAGGTGGTCATGTAGCTTAGGGAGTCCTTGCTCCCATCTTGCAGGAAGATCAGGGTTCCAGCCAAGAGCCACCAGCAAGAAAGGGACAGCTTTTTATCGTAAAGGAGAAAAGGCCATCTGTATCCAACAAACACAAATGTAGACTTTCTTAGTGGTAAAGATTAGAAAGGACCATGCTGACACCGATGTGTAGGCACACATCAGTCATGCAGAGAAAAAAGCAATCAAGGGAAAGGAGGAGCCCCCAGTCAAATAGGAAGAGAGGCTTCTATAAGGCAGAAGAAAATGGACCGTCTCACTTTTTTTATGTATTTGGTAACAGGTCTCACTGGGCAGGTCAGAGCCACAGTGTTCCTCCTGCTGTTTTTAGTCCTCCCAGCGCTGAGACTACAGGCATGTGCTGCCTTTCCTGGTCTAGGGGCCAGCTCAGGGCACTCTGGGGTGAGGGTGGTGTGACAAGTGGTGCCAGGGACTGAGCCCCAGTCCCTAAGCCTGCCTAAGCAGGCGCTTGGTTCGCTGAGCTGTCTCGTAGGCACCATATCATTCTTTCGTACCTTGCACTGATTCCATTTCTGTTTTCGTAGTTTAAAATTTGTACACTATGTATCCGCCAGAATGGCACTTGGGTACGGTTGCTCATGTATGAGGCCAGTTGTCACCCAAGAATTTTGTGGAGAAAAATGGCCTTTGGTGTTATATATAAAGTTAGACACGACGATAATAAAAATGGGAGACTGATCATACCAACTTAAAGCAAGGAAGTACAAATAGCAGCATATACCTGGAAAGAACTACATTTTTAAAAATTAAGTGTTGGATTAAATAAATATCATGAAGTAGAAAAAGGAAATAAGACTTCTCTGCCATCCTTAATTCAGCCATAATCCTAAATCTTTGCCTGTGCTGAGGCAAAAGTGTAGCTGCTTCTCAAAAAAACTTTCTCATAACATTTATTAATATATAAGTTCTATATATTTTATATATTTTAGTAATTTTTCTACATTCCATTAGAATATAAAGTTCATGAGGAGAGGAAGTTTTTATTTTCAAATAGATAGATGATAGATAGATAGATAGATAGATAGATAGATAGATAGATAGATAGAGATGATAGATAGACAGACAAATAGATGAAGAGTGAAGTGAGGGAGAGGGGAGAGAGAAGAGGTAAAGGGGGAAGGAGAAGGAAAAGAAATGAATGATGGGGGAGCGAAAAGGACAGGGAGAGATCTTTTATACCTGATTCTGAGTTTCTGGAGATATTTATCATGAAGTTCCTCCAGAAGTTGCAATAGGTTATAAGAGGCTATGACAGGGTGAGGAAATAGTAGCCTAACAACTCAAGACCAGTATCAAATAAAGTGTGCGTGCAAATGACAGTGACAAGGGAACAGAACTAGGTGCCCGAAGACCTGACTTCAGCTACCAGTCCACATGCTCCCTATGCCTCCTACCGATTCATGCAAAACTGAATTACACAGACCCAACATCAAGTGACCTGGTGGCTAGGCTTTCAGTACGCTTCTGCTGCTTACAAGATTATATGCTCTTTGTGACTTTTGACAATTTACTTAACTTTACTGTGCCTCCATTGAGTCATCTGTAGAATCTGGAGGGGGATAATACTGACCCCAAAGGATGGCTGTAAATAGTAAGTGAGCATCTCTGTCTCTCCCTATCACTTTGTTTGTCTAATCATACCCCTACCCCTACCTCTGCCTCTACCTCTACCTCTATCCCTATCATCTCTATCTCTGTCTCTGTCTCTGTCTCTGTCTCTGTCTCTGTCTCTATCTCTGTCCCTGTCTCTGTCTTTGTCTCTCTCTCTCTATCTTCATGTCTGTATCTGTGAACCAGAGCATAGTTCTGGCACAAAAGAAAAATAAATAATAGCAGTTAATTTAACTCATGTCCTTCATTTCCAAAGCATGGATAACAATTATCTAAGTTGTAAAGAACAACTAACCTGAAAAAAGAAATAATGTGATTAAATTTAAAATGAACCTTCTATTATTTTCATTTCCATGGAAATAGGAGATATTTATTATATAGGAATTAGAAAATGCAAAAATTCAGAAAGGTAAAAGAAAAAAAACTCTATCCCAGCAGTCAGAATCACTATTAGCATTTTTTCTCTTTCTTTCTCTTCTTTTTCTGGAACCGGGGATCAAACTCAGGCCTTTGCACTTGCCAGGGAAATGCTTATTCCACTGAGCCATCTCCCCAGCCCTCTTTCTTTCTTTCTTTCTTTCTTTCTTTCTTTCTTTCTTTCTTTCTTTCTTTCTTTCTTTCTTTCTTTCTTTCTTTCTTTCTTTCTTTTGGCAGTACTGAGGATTGAACTCAGGCCCTTGCGTTTGCCAGGGAAGTGTTTATTCTACTGAGCCATCTCCCTGGACCCCTCTATTAGCATTTTTGTATAAATTTCTATATTTTTCTACATTATAAATGTGTGCACTTGTTAAAATAGAATTTTCAAACCAAGTTAGACACATACCATCTACTGCTCTGTACCATGTTTTTTAAAAACTGATTGTGAGTGTTACATCAGCAAATAAATCCCTGCGTGTTCCTATTGTAATAGCTGCCTACTACTCATTACATGAAAGTGCCTTGATTTATTCAGACAATGCTCCATTCATATACAGTGAAGTCGTTTTCAATTTGTGAAAGTGCACTGTGAATTCTGAAGTAATATGCTAATGTTACTTATCATCACCATCATTTAAAAAATAAATATCTAAACATTACTATTAACATCTTGAAAAGTCTCACACTGCCTTCAACCCCACAGAAGCCACACTTCAGTCCCATCATGCACACATCACCATTTAAAAAGGATGACATTTAGGGATTCCACCTTTGAACACAATGAACCACAGGAACTATGGAACCAGAGCTAGGGGAAGGCATGGAGGACGACTCCCCAGAGCCATTGCACAGTGCAAAGGCTGTGCACTTTCCCCTGGCACAGGCTTGCTCACTCCCCTCTGCACACAGCCTGACATCACTCAGGGATTGCTGCCCTTTTCCCCAGATTCTCCACGTGGCCTCAGACTTTTTCACAATAAACTCTGAGTGGCTGTTCTGAAGCAACTGGAACAGACAGCAGAGATGAAATATATTTGCTCAGCCCATGTTCAGGATATATAAAGAATAAAAAATAAAACTGAAATGTATAAGTACTTACCAAGTAACTCCAATAGAAAGTATCAAGGTTGGAAGTGGGAAGATTCTGTAGCTTTTTTTTTTTAATGTAGTTAATTGTTACAGGGTCTCACTACACAAGTCAGACTCATGGTGGCTCTGCTGTTTTATCAGCCTCCCTAGTAATGGGATTACAGACATGTGCCACTATGCCTGAACTATGTGACCAGCTGAACCCACCCTGACGGTGGGTCCTGAGTGGTCTGGGGCTGGTGTGCCATGTGGTGCCATTGTGTGGTGCCAGGGACTGAACTGTAGTCCCTGCACTTGTCTAAGCTTGCCTAAGCAGGCACTTCAGTCCACTGAGCTATCTTGCCTGCCCCTTTATAGCTATTTTGATTTTTGCCAGTGCCTCACCTATGTTCTGAGAAAATTCAGGTTACAAACCATATCTTGCCTTCTCTGTACCCCTCCTGTTGCCTAACAGAATGAGACAAAGAGTAAAGATACTCAAGAAATGTTCTTTTGTGAGTATTAGAATAAAGACTAAAACTTCCCATATCATGTATTCTATAATTTCATTGATTCAAAACCACAATAATAAAAGTGAAAATATATCCACTGAAAATAAAATCTGCCCTTTTATTTGTAAGAAGACAGAGAGGGAAAGGATATCCAAATGCGTGCAAACAATTAAAATTGCTTCTTTCTTTTTAACAATAAATTTTCTCTATTAATTAATGTTGAGACTTAAGAGCAAGAACGGAGGGCCCTGCTGATACCAATTTTACAAAAGAAGGCAGTTTATACATTGAGATATATTGTGGTGTGCTATTCCCTGGCTCTAGTCCCAGCATGAGCTGGATGGATTCAGCTTATAAAATCCTGGCCTTTCACCTCTCCAAGGCTAGAATTAACTCCCTGTGAGTTTCGTTCATTCAACAAATATTTACTGTAGGACCAATATGAACCAGGTTCTGCACTGAGCACTGTGTTTAGGAAGGTCCAGAGTGACAAAAATAATCTAAGTTTAAAATAGACCTCGCACAAATGTTTCAGATCTCTTAATGCCAGATCATCATGACAAATATTATTGTTTTATGTAGTTAGTACAGGGTCCACAGGGTCTTACTACATAGGTTAGACGCATAGTGATACTCCTTTTCAGCCTCACAAATGGGTCACCGCACCCAGGGAGCGTACCCTGGCGGTGGGGCGGGGCTGGCACCCATGCTAGGGATGGTATCCCTGTCCTTGCGCCCGCCTAAGCAGGAGCTTTGATTCGCTGTCCTCTCTGGCCTGCCCTGACAAATATTACTTACGACTTCCAAAACTAGTGCTGACTATTTTTATTGCTAATATTAAAATAAGAATAGGTCTGTTTAGCCAGGTACATCTTTTTATCCCAATATGGAGATAAGTATATAAGTTTCACTATTCCCTGAATGTTCAGACTGTTTTATACTGGCTCCAAAACAGGCTAAAAACTAATAGTAATAAAAAGACTTGACCACACCTCAATTGCAGGGAAAGTGCTGCAATCAGTGAGCAACAGCTGTTGTGAATAAGGGCCAGGTCAAGTAGTGTGAGTATCAAGACCTTGCTCTTCCTGTTTTACATATTTTATCACAACTTTGTCTGTCTGTCCTTCCTGGTCATGCTGCATACTATATTGTACTGATTCCTGTGACTTATCTGTGGGTCCACTTTCTAAATCACAGCCCAATAGGACTAACATTGATCTATGCGTCTGGCTGGCGGCACTTCATAACCCACCACTAGATTACATACCAACCTTCACCCTTCTCTGATTTCTTTTTATATAAATATTTTAATTTTCAAAAACAAAACCATGAGTCTCCTTGAGGGCATCTCTGAATTCTTTTAAGCCTGTACATCACCCAGTATACTGGTAGTGACCTCAAAAAAAAAAAAAAAAAAAAAAAAAAAAAAACACCAAATAAATTTTGCAGCCTGTGATAGGAAAAGATCAGTCTCAGAGCCCTAATGACCTGTCTTTACAGGTTCCCACTTTGGATAAAATCATGCAAATAAATATGTCATGCCTCAGTTTCTCCATCCTTAAAATGGAAAAGAGTTCATGGGAAATCTCTAAGGTCTCAAATCAAACGACCAGTGAATGATTCTCCACGTTTTGAAGGCTATTGTGCTTCAGGGAGGACTTGCACAGTTTGCAATATCTCTTTTCATCTAATAGAATGAAGGATTTTTCCCCTTTAAAAAAGAAGTGAATTGTAAATCCCCTTGAGAGGCAGTTCAGCTTTTACTTACTCTCTATTCTAACTTCCCAATAAATGAATGGTGATTCTCTCCTCTTGCTTTGGCCCTTTCAAAAAAGTCCACCTTCTTACTAATAGAAAACAGGATTTGAGTGATGGTCCTTATACTAATTGGTCAGGAGCCCTAGATAAAATATTGTTATTGATGAAACATGCTCCCTCTTTCATGCCTTGATAAAGTAGCTTAGGAGAGCACACAGAGAACAAATGGAGGACAAAGAAAAAGAACCTGAAACCTGGATCAGATTGGAAGAATCTCATCAGCGCTGTAAGGTTCTTGCTAATAAAAGACCCTGTTCAGAGGATACAGGAGAAGCCTGAGCATTCCAGAAGACAGTGGGAACAGAGACATGGGCATCGCCAGGGGCGGATGAGAGACTAAGAAAAGAGCAGAGATTCAAAAGGTCCAGCGTGCTCCATTTGACCCGTAAGGCTCACACAGGATCAAATGTAAATGAAATAATGTAACAGACTATAATTCTTAACTCAGCAAGAACAGTGGTATGCATAAAGAAACCCTATCACAATCTGTCAAAAACAATCTATTGATCTGAAAAGATAAAACATACAATGCTCAAAGGAGCAGCCCAAATACAGCTGTTTAGGTTAAGATCAAGTGCAGCGAGGCTTCGACTCTCAGGACTGTGTTCTGTGTGGCAGGTGATGAACTAGCTCAGGGAGGGACCAGGCCTTTTCCTGAACAGTTTGCGCTGGATGCTGAGTTGCTCTAAGTCCTTTAAAAAGACAGAAATGGAAACTCGGTTAACGACTATATTAGTGCTCAAGGAGGTAGTTTGTTTTATGCCTTTCTTAGGACTTGGATTTACCTTTCACTCCCATTAAACTGTTACCCCCGAAGAAGCAGGACATGGCTGGCAGCTAGCAAAGCATTGATGAAAATCCTTTGGGGACCAGCAACATGGCCTTGCCCCTGGATGATTCGATTTGGGAACAATCCCTGGACATTTCATTAGGTTTCTTTGAAGCCCTAACCTTCTCTATGAAGAATACCCATCTTTCTTTTGCTCATCTCTCTAATCTCATCTGCCCCTCCCCCATCCTCAGAAAATGGAAAATGAGCAAGTTTTGGCTCGGGTTCCATGTCCCACAGTGCTGTTTCCCCAGGTTCATCCTTCTCTGTGCTAGCCTCACTGCTGGAACGACTCTGGCTCCTGTTAGGAAGAGACAGAGTGGGTCCACCCATTCTTCAAACCAGTTGCAGCCACCTCTGGGAACCTGTCCCAAGCAGAATGACCTCCCTGCTGACAGACCAGCTGCAGAGCCTAGCTGAGCTGGCCCCTTGGTAAACAATCAGGAGCCACCCAGGCGAACCCAGAAGATCAGGGAATCCTCTATAAAAAGGACAATTGAATCCTCCAGCTGCCTACCCGCCCCTCCTACTTTCTTTCTCAAAGGGAAAGGAGTGGGCCACAGTGCTTCGGGCATCAGGAAGAGAAGACCAATTCCTTTCTCCCACACTCGCCCCTTTCTTCTGAGGAATGAGGCTGACTTTGATTCTTCAGATTACATCCACAATTAAACTCTTCAAGACTTTGTACCCTGGGAAAATAGTAAACAGCCCAACTCTTGTCCTTAGATAACCAAGAGTGTAAGTGGGGCTGGGCAAGGATGGGGTGTGTGTGTGTGTGTGTGTGTGTGTGTGTGTGTGTGTGTGTAAGAAAATGAATTGAATGAGAGGAGATTTTTTTCAGCTTTGCAGAAAGTCTCCACAGAAGAGAAAAGCATGGATGAAACACGTTGTCAGTTCTTAGTCCAAGTCAGAGTGGGATTGCACTTGGCTGCCCTCACTGGAGAACGCACTATGCAGCCCACACCAGGGTATCAGGCAGCTCCTCTTGGAAAGCACCCAGACACACTGAACACCATTTCGTTTGACATTTCACTGGCAATAACAGAACTGTCTGAAAATGTTCAGAGCTCCTTGAGTACAGGCAGGTGGGAGGGGAGGGGTTAATAAGATAAGCTCACTTCATAGGGGCTCCTCCTGAATCTGTGGGAAAAGGCACCGGGGTAGCTCCTAAAAGCAAGGGTGGTTTACTGGAGCATATTAAGTGACTTAGTTTGTGAAGGAGGAAGACTTACTCATAGTAATCTTTTAAAAAGAAAATGCAATCCTACAAAAAAGAATAGTTCTATGATATAAAGCAAAATATAGCATTCACCTAAGTAGAATGCCTGGACTGGACCCCAAATTAGTGTGGTGCTCAAAATGTTAGGGAGCACAGAAACAGGGGATAATATAATTCACTCATTCCACAGATGTTTATTGAATATGCACATAAGTGTTCCTCCCATGCCAGGAGGTGGGCACAGTAGAGAAAGATGCCCTGGCAGAGATAGATTTTGACCTTATGGAAGTTGCAGTCTGATAGGGGACATGGTGTACAAACAGGATTGATCTCTCGGTGCAAGGTAGAAATGGCAGGTATGTTAGGATCAGGCCTCTTATAGACTAGGTGTTTGGCACTCTAAAAGAAATTGATTCCAGTGCAGAAAAGTATATTACTTTGCTTTGGCATCCACCAGAGGACAGGGAGCCCTCGACATCCCGTTGCATCAAGAAGGGAACATCTCTTAGACAGCTTCACTTCCTCACCAAAATATGCAGGTACACATCCAGGTGTGGCTTGAATTTCTATAACAATCGAAGGATTTTTGGTACTTTATTTCCCCTGGTAATAGTAGAGGATTGGATGTGTTCACACAACAACTAAGCTGCTTTGGAAAAGAATTTTTTTTTAACTCTCTCAAGTTTCAAGACACTGGTTTTATGAGTTTAGTTTGCTTTCCTTTGTCTTTCATAATGCTGAAAAGTAACTGCTGACCAAGATCATCTACTCTAAGTCTCTGACTCCAGGTTTGAGGAGAGGGTGTCTGCCAGTGTTTTAGCTTTCTGGGTGTTTGGTTGACTCTTGACAGATACAATGGAACACTTCAATGAAATCCGCCCAACTCATTTTCCATCTATGAATGAGCAGAAGGCATCCTGTGGCTAAGGAGGGACAAATATTCCACCCCCCTGGGGGCTTGCTAGCTGGCCCCTGCTGCACCATTATTGTCCCCATTCTAGCCTCCACACGCAATTTACTAAAGTTTGTGCTATTTCGTGGCAGGGTGATTTATCACTGGCACCTCTTTTCCACTTCTACTGGGGGCCACTGCAATAGGGCAAGGTTCAGAGAGGTTGGCCGAAACCGAAGCAGACATTTTATCAGCTAACTATTGCATTTTCTGGTTCTTGACTTTTCCCCAGGAGCTTTTGTTTTTCATTTTGTTGGCTGCCTTTAACTCCTCTGGTGCTGTTCAAGCCCAGTTTATTTTTTCTGAAAATAATAGTGCCTTCAGTACACTGGGGTTTTTGTTTGCTTGCTTGACTGCTTTTTGCTTTGTTGTTGTTTGTTTGTTTTGCAAAACTGCATCATCAAAGTTCCTTACAATCCTCCCCTGATTTCCTGAATTAAAAACTGTGTCTGAAGACACTGGGTAGGCAGTAGGCTGAGACATAGAATTAACTCAAGAGTTTAAATTTGTACGAGTCAGAAGAGGCAAAGAGGAATTGTGGCCGTCCACCTGATGCACCGACTTGGAAACAATTCGACTCTACTGTCTGTCTGTCCATTCGTCACTTCCTCAGATTCTCAGTCACTTCCTCATTCATTCTCTTACTCATAGGTTCACCAAGTGAGAATCTCATGAGAGACATAGTGCAAAGACTGGGTGCTGGTGACGACAGCTAACAGCAAGGCCCCTGGGCTCCTCTCAAGGAAGGCATCGTTCCATAGGGCAATTCCTCAGTTCACAAATAGTGCTGATATCCTTCCCAAAAACATTTTTTAAAAAATGACTACTGGGAAAGAGGAATAAAAATATAACATGTACAGGTACAAATGCCCTATGATGAGTATCTATGTATATCTGAAATATATCAATCAACTAAAAAAGGGGGGGAGGAAATCATCAAAAAGCTACCAGAATAGAATAGGCAGAAATAAATAAAGGAAACAGCGTATGTATCCTGATCTGTGCATATCTGTAGATAGATTACAAAAATGCTCCAGTTGTAGTGAGGTAAAATTTTAACTTGACCTTCTAAGATGGCAGAAGAAGATAGCTATCACACTCTCTCCTTTAAGATAAAATATTTTCTAAAAGATTTACTTTCAGAACAATTTTCCAACCTCCTTTCTTCTACTTCAACTGTTTGCTTCATGTTGTCATTCTCTCTGCTGCAGTCAGATCTCCTTTGTTTACCCCTAACAGATCACATGGTAGAATGCAAAAGGAAGTCATATACTTTCTTCCCAAGGCTGGTGATCCTCCCATTATTTACCAAGAGGTATGCCCTACTGCATCCAGGAAACCTGGGCGATTCCATTGCAGTGCTGGCTCAGCCCTGGCCCCTCCGAGGCACAGGTAGAAATGATGCCAGAGTATGTTGGATAACTTGCAGAGCTTCTCTGAGGAAGAGAATCAGTCACAAGAGATGGCCTGCATCATCACGTTCATTTTACAATACCATGAAACACACTGGACCCCAAGCAGGGCAATCTTGAACTGCTTGCCCTCCCTCTCTGCATTGACGAATGCTTTGCTCTACCCTTTTTATGAAATGCCCTAAGCCTTTTCCAGAGACTGCCAGGGACTTGGAGGAAGAATTGTTTAACTAATGTCTACAGTAGCTGTCCAAGTCAAAAAATAAAGGAAAACCTTTTTATTTTAGATCTCTCCTTGCAAGCACTCTAGGTCAGAAGGCTGTGGGATGGTTTCTGCTTTGCATACCCAACCTCAGTGCAACACCAATCCCGGCAGGACCTTTCTAAGTTTAGTCTTTACTAAGAGAAGATGCCCTTGGCTCGCTCATCTAATCACTCATCGAATTCCTTGCCTCATTCACCTCACCGAGTCACACAAAGGATGGGGCTGCTGGCCACAGTCCATGGAGGACACCCAGATTTCACTTAAGGGTGTCCTGCCCGTGCTCCCTTAGTACACCAAGCAGGAGGGCAGCCTTTTCCTCTCTCCTGCCTGTTATAGAAGCATTACAGATTCCTGGTGCATAGGAGCAGGATGCATCAATTTCAGGTCAAATACATTGCCTTTAGATAAGTGGGTAAGCCTTGAACAATGGAAGAATTTCAAAGACAAAGCTTCAAGTGTCCTCAGAAGAACTGGATGAGCCAAATTTTCTCCAAAACCACAGACCTAAAGAGCTAAATATGGCCTGAAATCATTTTGTTTTTAATTAATGTTAGAAGTCCTCTCAAAATGAGTGATTTTTTTTCCTTGACCCTTTGTCAACTGGAAGAAACACTTATTTTGGTCATTGAAAGAGCTATTTTTTTTAACCAATGAACTGTTGTTATCAATCAATCTAGGGTTCCCTGCACTAAATACAAAAATGAATGAGAGAATAAATCTGTAAGAGAGTAAACTGTCTGCATGCCAATCCCCGCAGGCCATGTGTTTATAAGTCAACAGCTTAAAATGAAAACATCTGATGAAGGTAATACACCTGTTAAAAGAGCATAAAATCCCAAACCCAATGGTAAAATATAAAGATTATAAGGCCTCTTAAAGGAGCTATCAAAGCAAACTATTAAGTGAATACATCTGCTCTGTGCTAGACTCTAGTTTATAAGTGCCACTCAAAATAAAAGAGATTTAGGACAAACATTCTGTAAAAGTATGTGAAAAACAGCAAAAGAACATATTTGAAGGATGATGAGAGGAATGGAATGGATTCAGTTAAAAAGAGGAATTGACCTAAACTCAATCCAGGACTCAAATGAAAGGTTTTATGAGTCCAGCTTTCACTGGAGGGGTGAGGTGTGGGGAGATACAATAGGAGCATATTTCATGGTCCACTTTATAGTTTGGATTTAGTCTACAGGCAAAAAGGGAACAAAAATCTGTGTAGGGCTAGATAGTTACCTTAAGTAAAACCTAACAGTAAAAAAGAAAGAACTAAGGAAAGAAAAATACCTAGAAACATTTCTTTAAGAAATTTTTCATCTAGGCAGTTTGCACAAAGGTGCAAAACCATAAAGTTACCAAGGAAGGGTGGTGCCAAGCCTGTGGCATTAATTTCACATGGCTGTTTTTCTGCATGTCCCTCCTAAAGGTGATTTTTGTCTTGCTTTATTAGCCTGATTTTCCAGCCTCTTTAGACTCTGTTTTTTAGAGTCCCACCCCTTAAATATCGGCCTCTGTCATGGTTTGTATCCAGACGTGTCCTCAGAGCCTCCTGCAGTCATGGGCCCAGCTTCTAGACTTCTGATTCTTGGTCTAAGGCAGCGATGATATTCGTGACTACTGCTGGGGTTCTGGGTGCGAGGGCTGCACCCACTCCCCCAGGGCCAGTCACCTGCATGCAACATAAGGGAGGGACAGAGGCCTGCACTTGGCTCCCTTTTTGTTCTTGCTGTTTTTGCTGTTTTCTATCCCCATGAACTGCTTCCCTCTACCATGTGCCGCTCTGTCTCGGAACCAGCTGACTCTGAAATTTACACAAACTGTGAGCTAAATGAAATCTCCCTTTCTTAATTTTGGGCATCAGATATTTTGTCTCAGCAACAAGAGAAAAGTAACAAAGACAGTATCTGCGTTTCTCTAGAGTCCACTCATTGTTATCTCTTCCTGTCCTTCTTGGCAACTCATTGTGCCTCCAAATTTTAACTGCCATCATTTCAGTGATCATTCCAGCACCTATAGTTCCAGCCCAGACAACTTCCTTGAACCTTCCCTGCCTGCCTGCTGTTGACGATCAACACCTTGCAGGTCCAGGGAAACTAAAAATGTACCTTAATGGACCTTACTATCCATCCCAGACTCTCCTGTCTCACTGTCTGTGCTCTGTATCATTTGGGAAGGAGTAACAGAATCCACTCAGAGAAAACAGGGAGCTTCCTCTTTAACGGTTCATCATTCTTAATTCACTATATTCCTTTTGAATATCCAAGTTCAAGCCCTGATCCTCTCACCCAGTGGTCTCCCCAGAACACAACTCTGGCCAAACGTCATCACTTCCTTATTGTGTGCCCCTTCCTTGCCTCTGTGCTGACCTACATGCAGTCCTCACCATGGCAGGAAGGCCACCTCCAAGCTGGCCCTGGCCACACCTCCAGCCTGACCTTGTGTCTCTTCTTGCTTCCACTCGCACTGTCATGCTCTAGCTCACACTCTTCCTGATATTATTTCCTGGGCCCTTTTTCCTCATCTAGAGTTCTTCTTTCATTAAGAATCAGCTCAGAGGGTTGCAGATAATTTAGCAGTATAAGTGCCTGCCTGACAAGAGCAAGAACAAGGATTCGATCCCTGGTCCCACATGCCATGCCACCCAGAACTCCAAGCATGCCATGCCGGTCACCAAAACTAGGCATGGTAGAACACACCTGTATTCCCAGCACTGGGCAGTCTGAGACAGGAGGATCACTATGAGTCTGAGCTGTGTAGTGAGACCCTGTACCAATTAAATAAATAAGAATCAGCCAAGATATTCATTCTTCTGGGATATCTCACTGACCCCTGGAGACGTGCTCAAAACTCTTCTAGTTTCTGATGCTTGCTTCTACCACCGTACCCAGCCTATTGCACTCATTAGTTTATGTTTCTGTCAACCCTCTGAACAATAAACACACTGAAAAGAAAAACTCTGAGCTATTCAGCTCCACACATTCCATACACATAATAATAAATAAGTACTTAGTACACTAACTCCCTCAAAACAAAACACCTACATGCACACATCTTACAACTGGGTGTTTCAGAGTTCTACATTAGCATACTAGCAGCTTCATGTATTTGATTCCCACCTCAAGAAAAGATGCATGGCTCCTTTGTGTTGTTTCTTGCTTGAAATCTGTAAAGTTTCACATTTTCTGAAACTAATCTCCTGTGATTTAAGAACAGGTTCACCCCATTTTTTTTAATAATAGAATAATGGATAAGTAATTTTCTCTGAGCACCTATCATGTTGAGACACTGCTCTCAGTGTTTTACATGCCTGAATTAATTTATCTTTGCATTAGCCCCTAGTATCCTGGGGAGACAATAACCCATCTAATGCCACACAAAACAATAGGGATATAATTTTGATCCTGGCCAGGGTCTTCACTTGCATTGCACTGTCCCTAGCTGAAATTTTGCTCAAAATTCTGATGCAAGGCTATAACTCAAAAACTCTCACAGGGCCAGATATGGTTGTGCACACCTGTGAGTCCAGCATCCAGGAGAGTGAGGCAGGAGGAACTTGAGGGCATGGTGATTTAGCAAGACTTTGACTCCAAATTAAGAAAGCAGAAACAGCTAAGGATTTAGCTCAGCACAAAGAGACTGGACTCAATCTCTACTAACAATCATAGATTTAATAATCAGTATGAAAACGGGCACAAATTCATTGCAATGTGCCCTAGAGACTTTATTACAACAGAAATTAAGCCTGTGGTAGCTGGAAATTGAGGAGCCAAGGAGCTCCAGAAGCAGAGGCAGAGTCCCAAGGCACAGGCTCTGAGAGGGTCTGTGCAGTGTCTCTTCCCTAACATTTCAGTCTTTGGACCAACTTGACCTTAACAGTGAATCCCAGTTGGACATCAATCCTGATCTGGCCAATCAGAATTCAGGCATCGTTCAAAAGCATCTGCTCTGTTTTCAGAGTCTGAGTTTTTCTTCCTCTAAGGGTCATTGTTTTTGTGCACACCTCCCACAGAGTAGAATTTCATTAGAAACAGAATTCCACAATTTCTGATGGAAAAATGGAGGTAGCAAAATTATTCCGGGTTTCTGTTCTGTATTTCTACTCTCTTCTCAGGCCCTAGAAAAGCACTTGGCACAAGAGAAGCACTCACCAAGTACTGTTAAATAAAGAATAAGGAGCAGACAAAAATGATTAAAGTTTAGGTCAACCGAGGAAGTACACAGAGCACCAATCTGTAAAAGGCACTAAAGCATTGCTGTAAAATGACATATCATACTACCTGTGCTAGAGAAAAAGCTAAGAGGAGTAATTTGAGAAGAAAAGATGTAACTCTCAAGGGTGTGTTCCCATTAAACTGTGATCTAAGGGTGAGCCAAGGAATCTGTCGCCTGAGGATATACATTTAATGATCAATTTAACTACACATCATTGCAAAGTTGAGCAGAATATGCAAGTTTGGGACCAGAGCTGAATTTTGGGGTTCACTGAGGCTAGTGCTACCTCCAGCAAGACTGGTGCTGCCCCCTGAGTTTCTTCAGTAAGATGTAGAAGTGGTCCTGGTGCCCCCACAAGAGCAAGTCATGAACCCCCAATGATGTTGACAGGTACAGTAGCAAGCTCTTGTGTAAGGAAGAAGCATAGAACTCACAGTAGAAGGAAGAATAAAGATTGGCAATTTCTACCTTCTGTAGGAAAAGGCTAAAGTGGCCCCAAGGTGGAAATCATCCTGGAAATGTCAACATTTCAAGTTTGTACTCAAATTTTGCTGCCTTCTGTTGTAGACCATTTGCCTACAGATAATAACAATAACAGGAATGATAACTCAGATAATGCCTGGCACCTTTTATGAGGCACTCATTTGCCCTAGGCTAAGCCTTTATAAGGCTGTTCTCATTAAATCTTTTTAACAATCCTATGAAGGTGGCATTATTATTATTCCATTTTATTGTAGAGTAATAAGGAGAACCTAAACTCAAAGAGCCCCTCAAAGCATGGCTGTTGTCCAGTAACTGCTATAGGTCTGCCCATACCACTGTCTGTCATAGCTGGGTACCACACTGAACATGTCTTTACTTTGGCAGCATGAGTATCTGTCAATGAAAACGTCTGAATTTTCACCCATTCTGTTTTATTTACTCACATGTCTCCAAATCAAATTTGAAATTCCTTTTCAGTCAAACATAAAGACCATTTATATTGCTGCACATGGCTTCAAGCAGACAGAATTCCTCTCTGCCATGTGAGCTACTCTGAATCTGACTTTTTGTGTCACGGCCCTTGTGCAGTGGCCTACTATTGTTCCATTCCATGTACTCTCAGAGCAGCATATAAATAATAAATAACAGCATTTCTTCTGCTTGCTTTGCACCATCCAAGATGCCAATCATCTCATGGGGAGTAACACCCTGTCCCCACTGACATTTAGGTACAACACTGAAGGACTATTTCTCTAGCTAGGACTTCACTGCAGCTCTCTAATATCTTAAAGATCAACCTTAACGACAACGACAAAGGCACTAAATTTTCTCAGTACAAGGTGTTAAAAAAGAAAGGTTTTTGAAATATGAACAACCCTCACCATTGATTTTTTTAAGCCAAAAGAGCATATACCATTCAAGCTACAGGGACAAACCTAATTCATAGCTCACAGTCCCTCCAAATGGGAGCCAGTCGGACCTTTTGGAATGCAGAGGATTATGTGTGCTTTTTTCTGGTCTCCCTGCCCAGACTCTCAAGGGGCAAAGTCCCATGGGAAAGTGATTCTGGAAAGAATGGGTTAATATTAGCCACGCAAGGCACTCAGTGAAGCCTTAAATAATCATCACATGACCCTTATAATCTGTCCCCTGCTGTCAGCACTGACTTAGTCATAATAATATCAGATAAGAGCTGTTCAAAGTGACACACTAACCAACATGAGAGCCACATGACTCCCTGGCTTGGCTTCTGCCCTTCAACTGAACTTTGGCTTAGAACGAAAGGCTCCCAGAGACGCCCAGCACATGCCGCTGCGTGGAGTGTCCTGTGGCATTTTCCGTTGCTAGGGCCTCTGTTGCTCCACAGTCACAGTGAGGGGTAGCTGGGGCTCAGTTACAGGGTGTAGCCTGCCCACCCCACCTCTGAGGCTAGGGAAAGGGAATTGGCAGCGGTGGAGGTCGCTGCCTTTCGTGGCTTGTGCTGGGACTCTCTGTCCCTTCCACAGTTGATTAGCTTTGCAAATGTGTGTGTCACACGTTATGCCAAGTACCGCAGTAGGGAAACTCGGACCCCCAAAGGGAGTCTGTGCTAGAAGAGGTCCAGCAGGAATGTGACTCTTGGCACAATCAAGGACAGGAAAAGAGGGAGGGAATAAGGGGAGAAAGTGGTCACCTCTGGGTGGAAGGTTATTCCAGCCTGGCTCTGTCCTATTTGGGCTTTTCTGTATTCTCTCTCACATACTTTCTTTTGTAACTTTCAACGTGTTTTTAATTTGAAAAGTAAAGTCACATATTTTTTGAGAAGGAAAATAAAGGAAGCAAGGAATAGTGGAAAAGAAGAAGAAAGGAAGGTGACCCATTCACTTACTGATTCATTCACAAGGCAGAGAGCAGAAAGGAAGCAAGAAGGGAGGTCATCTGACATTGGATTTGAGAACATTTATTGGCCGCATGCCTCTGGCATACTTACCTAACATCTCTCTCTAAGCTTTATTGTCCTCAGCAGTAGAATGGAAAAATAATGTCTAATTTACAAGACTGCATGAGAATAAAAAAGTGATATATGCTAAGTGGCTAATAAGTGGTAGGTGCTCTATAAATAATAGCTCCTGGAAAACCAACGAAGTTCCGATGATCTCTGCAGTTAGAGATATCTCAGTCCAGAGTCTGGCTCCACCGCTCTTTAGCCTGTGACCTCAGGAAGCTCCTTTGCCATTTTGGGGCTACAGTGTCTTATGCACAAAATGAGAAAAATATTACACAGCTGTCAGGGTTGTTAAAGGTAATTGCTGAGACAATGGTTTATACTCAGCCCAAAGTCAGACATGTTGTAGGACAGAGGATATAGCAATCATAGTCCTACCAGGGTTGGTGGTAGTGGAAGTACCCAAGTAGAAAGAAGGCAAAGCAACTCACTTACTAAATAAGTGGAATGAGAAAGCTGCACAGGTGAAAAAAATAATTATACAGAGTTATAGGGAACAGATAAAATCCAAAGATACTGGTCAATAAAAGCTAAAGGATTCGCAGAAGGATCTCAATGCATGAAATAAGAAAAGAATACAGTGTTCAGATTCTGGCACAGCCCACCTCATATAGTTGGGAATGATCTAAGCCACCCTCCTCCTGACTGGCAGGAAGCAACGCTACTCTTTCCCTTGCAAGGACTAAAGCTCAGAGATATGTAGCAAGTATTCAAGGCTCACACAGCTAATAAGCCTGTGAGTGCCTAGTTGGATCTCTGAGAGCATACAGATAGATAAGGACAAGCATGACAAAAATTATGTGGAAGTGGAGAATTAATGGCAATGAAACAAAAAGCAATAAATGACAGCAGACGAAAGATTCCAACTTAGGATGGAGGTAACAAAAACAAACTTGTTTTGAAGTTTGATGAAATAATATATAAAAGCCAAGAAATCAAAATTACATTCATAGAAAGGCATTTTATTGGAACTCAGCCAAGGAACCTAGAATTCCAATAGGCAGAACTACAAGTGCTCTTGCTAGTGTACTTTCTGTCTTTTTTTTTTTTTTTTTTTTTTTTTTTTGACGGAACCAGGAATTGAACTCAGGCCCTTGCAGTTGCCAGGGAAGTACTTAAGGCCATTCAGGACACTGAGTGGTCTGAGATTTCCCTGACAAAGGTCATGGTGTCTCAACCTGAAGAGGGAAAAGTCAGTAAGGCCCCGTGCTGGGAGCTGAAGAATTGCTGGTGTGAGCTGCTGACATTAGACAGGCATTTGAAGCAGAAAGACACTCCTCCTGACCAGGTGGGGACTCTTCTCCCAAGTAGTGACTCTAGTGGGCTAAAAATGAGGAAACACCAAAGAGAAAGCAACACTCTGCAGGATGGAATTGGAACCACTGTGGGGAGTTTCTTCCCAATTATTTTGGTGCCAAAATATCTGAAAGCTCTGTGCCATTTTTTTTTTCAAACTGGGGGCCATTCCCTCTCCAGAATCAAGGCAGAGTGCAGCAGCAGAAGACAAAAGAAAAAGCTGACCTCTTTCTTTTGCTGCTGCAGGGTGCTGTGGACTCGAACCTGTCCCTGAAGTCTCCTTCCACCATCTGGTTTTCCTCCTAGGTGAAAAGAAAGTCCTTTGTTTGACAATTAGGTAAGATCCATTGGTACGTTTGTGTGCTGCATGTTACTACCACTATTTTCATTCATTTCCATGGGTACAGTCTTTGCAGTTTCCTCTTCATGTCTCCACATTGCTCAGATTGTTGGCCATTGTCTCCTCGCTGCACTGTGGCTAAGAGGTTTTGGGACTGAAGACAGAGCAACTGAGGTGAGAATAGCTGACAGAAGAAGACAAAGGATGCAAGAATAAGAAGAACCGTAGATCAATATCAAGGAGACCAGCTTACTGCCCTGGCATATTCTTAAATGCTAAAAATGTAGTTTATTTCAAGCCACATACTGGCTGGCACCTGACGTTTACTAGAGCTAGACGTGCTTGTACCATGTGTATAAAATACCCTTTCCCAATTAGTAATAATTGTTATGGCTAACATTCTATAGAAAGCGTAAACTCTCTAGTTCACAATGTGGTTTCACATCATCGCTTACTCACTCATGCACTGCATGATGCATGGTGGGAGGAAGCACAAGTCTTTCTTTAGTTTTGTAGCTGTGAGGCCCACAGGCAGAACTGCCATCAAGGAAGAATGCAATGTGTCCTGTGTAGCTAAACAAACAGAATGACTATCAGGGTCCTTTGTTGTGCAAAGCCATCTGTGAGGGACAGGTGATCAAACTGATGTAAGGGCTAAGGAGACTCAAGAACAGGTCCCATTTGATGTTCAAAGTTATTGAAAGTTTTCCACTCAAATGGGGTAGCCACCACCAAGGAGGTGTCCATAAAGGACTCACAGAAATATCGGGAACCCCACCAGGGTGAGTGGGGGAACCCAGTACCTGCTATGCTGTCTTGGTAAATGCCCTCAGGAAGTACAGACTTAGTATGGGGTGAGAAGAAGAATGGTGCCATGTCATATAAAAAAGAGAACATCTACAGCAGAAAAGGGCCCTACACAGCAATAGACCGGCTTTGACTCTGCTTTGTAGGGTCAGCATCAATGGTGACATTGTACAGTAATAACTGAGGTAGCAGGACCTGCCAACAGCATTGTATCTCTTTCTTTCCTTCAGCTTTGCACTTAAAAAAATACCAAGCCCTTTGCACCAAATCAACCCTTAGTTGTCTAGAACAACTAAGACTGTGATCTGTGAGATGATGGAGAGATTTCATTTGACCTCCTGCTAACAGTGTCGCCTGAGCCTCCCTCTGGACGAATTCAAATATGAAGAGACATAGCTCAAAGCATAGCCCATGCTGGTGAAGCCAACCACACTGCTTGCATTTGAAACAAGCACTGATTGGGAAAACCCTGTGGGCCAGACACTACAACCCAGACCAAACAATTATTATAAACCTCCTTTTATAAATGAAGAAATGATGGCACATCCAGGTTAAATGGATTATCTTGGAAATGGATGAGTGGAATCCTTCTCCAGTGGAGGAGATTCTAGCTCAAGAAACAGCTGCTGCTGCATTTTCTGCTTGGACCAACATACAGTGTGACAGCAGACCTGGAGAAATTGCCTCTGCATGTGAGCTGTATCACCTCACAAAGTTTCCCTGTCTTTCCACTCCCCTCCATGTACTTGGGCAGAAACCAAGCTCCAGGCACTGCTCACATGCTTGTGGTTTGGCTCCCAGCTGGGAATCACATTCTCTGCTCCAAAGGCAAAGCCAAGGATCCTTCTTGCAAAATACTACTGATGTCCTGGTGCTACCTCCTCAAAGATCGGTCTACAATACGCATGTGCCATTGCGTATTAGGATCACACAGTGCCAACCAGGACATCCAGTGGGAAGACATGACGCCTGCTCTTTCCCCTATTAAATTTTGTAAGAGATGTCATCCTCATCATTGATAAATGCAACACACATTCAGGAAAGCACCACTGGTATTAATTGGTGAGTTAGAAAAACAATATGTAATAAAATTTAATATACTACTTCAGGTGAATTTGTTCCTGCTTACGTATTTGGCAGAAGAATAGCAAATTGTCATGTATTTCTGACTATACGGTACTTGTCCTACCTTCACCATCATGGAAATATTAGTAGATTTCAATTTGTGCATTAAGATCCCTTAGAACATAAATCTGAAGGATACTATTTGTGTAGACTACACTGTGAATATTGCCCCTCCAGAAGAATGCAGTGCAGCTTTTCCTGTGGAATACTTTCTTTACTCCTGACATCAAAATGATTTACATGCAGTGTCTCATTTCATTATAATGGCAAACCCTGTGGGAGGCATTATTGTCTCTGTTTTACAGATGAGAAAACCAATGGACATTGAGAATGTAAATGCTTTGCCTATCATCACACAAATAGTAAATTGCAAGCTCAGGAGTGAAACTCAGCTACCTGAGTTCAAAGCTCAAGCTCTTGCCTATTCATTATGGTAGCCTAGGACATAATGAAACACTTAGGCGTGCACCTTCAAAACAATTGCAAAGTAAGTCAGTATCTGAATATGGGCGAGATATTACATAGTCTTTTAGTTCTGGTTTTTTTTTTTTTTTTTTGAAAAAGAAAATAATGGAAGTGCCTTACATACTCTGTTGTTGTTAACCTGGAAGACTATTTGGTGTTAAACTTATAGAATATTAAGCCATGACCTTACTGAATATTAATTATCCAGAAAAAAGTATAATTGGTTTTGCTAGATTTTAAGTAAGCAAATATCATAAAGCTTTTAGATACAACTGATCCACCAAAATCATACCAAGAAGAAATTACAATGCTATCATGTACTAATACCTGCTATGTATTTTTTTTCCTGTATTTTAGGAAAGGGGCTATAGGATATTCAGGGTCTCACTACTAGATTGGACTCTTAGTGATTCTCCTATTTACATCCTCCTTAGAGTGGGATTACTGGTGCACACCATCACGCCCAGTCTCAATTGCCATCTCAGCATGGCCTGGGGGTGAGGCCAGCTTCCTCGTCTACTTGCAGGTGATTTAATTTGTTGAGCTATTTGGCCGTCCCTTCTACTAATGCTATCTAAAACTATTTTCATATATTAGTATGCCTATTACACACACACACACACACACACACACACACACACACACACCTTTGTCAATAATGCATATATCTCAAGACCCCCAGGGGATGTCAAAAATTGCAGAATAACTGAGATAGTTACTAAGTGGCCATGTAATGTGTATAGCATGAATACGCTGGACAAACAGATGATTTAAGGTCCAACATGCTCTCAGAATGTCATAATTTAAACAAATTTTAAAAGTTATTCATCTTTTCCTTCTAGATTTTGATTTTTTACAATATTTTTGACTACCTAGGCATGAAATCACAACAATAAAACCACAGATTGGCAGAAATTACAAAGGTAGATATGTTTACTCACCCGACTTTACACGAATATGTTAAAGAACTGGCCTAAGATCCTAGCACTATTAAGTTCCACAGCTACAATCAGAGCCAGTCTGGTTTAGACCTTTACTACACTTCTGTATAAACCTTGTCAGTGATCAGTCCTATATGGAAAACAGTGGGCAAGCAAGTAATAAGAAAGTAGAAAAAGGCAAGTAGGCTAATTGTGTAAAAGCAAGCACGAAGCGGGATCCCAGAGCAGAACACATGCAATGGGTAACTCAAGGCCTGGCCTTCAAGGCAGTGGCCCGAGAGGAAGAGCAGCTTCCATGAGAAGTTGCTAAGAAGACCCGAGATCCAGATGAGAGCATGGAAGGGCAACATGCCCTTAAGGGTTCACACAATAATGAGACTTTTTCTAACCACCCCTCTTTTCTCTGGCACAGACAACAACAGAGCACTGGAGGTAGCATGACATGAAAACATCCCAGTGCTCCTCTGGATCTTCTCCTGATTCATCTTACCTTATTGTCTCTACCGAGGTTTTCCAAGACTCTGCCTTTGCTCACTGTGTCTTTTTCCCACCAGGTTAAGGTATTGTCTTCAGCATACCTCTGAGCGATGTGTGCAGATGAAAACAAAGGGCCTCTACTCCCATTGCGCACCAGGAAATTGGCACGAGAAGCTTTATCACTTCTGCCCAAAGTAAAACTCGGCAGTAGTCCAAAGGTAGAATTGTGGGCCATACCTAAGAGTCCATATTCCTTGCTCACAGATTTCTTATTTTATTGATAAGAAAAAAAAATTCACTGTAGCTAAGTTTTGACTCTTCTCAACTGTTTTTGCTAAGTAAAATTTCTGCCCATCCTTAATATGTCTACTTCTTCCAGAAAAGTAGGAAAGTACTGTTGACTTGTCAGTGACTGAATATAAACTCACACTAGAGTGTTTGCCACTCCACACCCTGTGCAAGTCTGAAAGGGTTAAAAGCTCACCTGCAGGGGGCAGAAGCAATTTCTCTTCTATTCCCCCTCATGGAAGAAGAGCAGAGCTGGTATATGGTGATAGTTTCTGCCTCCTCCTCAGAGTCCAATCAATTATACAACTTCTCATGATTTAGGAACAGTCTCTTTCACCACGTCCCAATGGGAAGTGCCTTGAAAAACATCCCATTCATCTCAATAGGATTTTGCAAGTCAGAATAATAAGCATAAGCAAAATTGGGCTTGGAGGTACGTCCAAAAGAAACTATCTAATGTTGTTATATCACATGGGAGGCTTGGAATGGCCAAAATGGGTCCTATGAGGTCTAGAATCAAGGCTCCAGAAACACTAAGAAAATAAGTGCACTGGGGAAGTAAAAGAAGTACATGCAGACAGGAATACCAGGGAAAAATTAGGTTTCTGCTAAGTATAGATTCTTGCTCTTTCTTTGGATTTAATTTTTGCACCCTTGAGCAAGAACTGTTATGGAGCCTATGGAAGCGTGAAAAGCCCCTTGTGGAAGGTAAAGGAACTAAGGGATACTTCCACATTTAAAAGGAAAATTTCACCTCCTGGCCCAGTAAGTCTCTAGGTTACCCGTTTATCCATCCTTTCATTAAATGATTGCACACTTCATACATGACATATGTTATGCTAGTAGTCACTGGAGGATTCAGAAACAAATGACAACTTCTTCCAAGGAGCTTATTGTAGAGATGGAAGAAGAGATGTTGAAAACCTACAATGCTAAGGGCAAGAAGCATGACTAGATGCAGGTACAACAAGGAAGTGGTGATGTTCAGGACCACTAGGAGTTTGGGAGACCAAAAGTACAAGAAGGTTGCTTCAGAGACTGACAGCACAGAGAAGGTGAAGTGTTGGGTAAGTTAAACAAAAAGGTCAGAGAAGTGGAGAAAGACAAAAATAGAGGTGTAAACCTTCCTTGCATTCTGGTGGGACATTACTTCTGTACCAGGGTAGTAAGAGCTGCCAGGAGATGGTGTTTCTGCTGCCCAGCAAACATTGGCCATCAGAGCTGAAAGGCATCGTGTGAATGCCAATCGGGTGCCCCCTAGGTCCTGGGGAGAAGCCTCCACAGCTGCACCTGCTCAGATGCTCAGCACAGCTATTTTGGGCTGGATGGGGTCCATTGTGGTGAGTGCCAGGCCTGGGCAGTTTACCCAGTGTTGCTTTTTAACATTCTGTTTTCCTTGTCATTTAGCTCTCTACCATACAATTACTCAAATAATACAGGAAAACAAAGAAGGAAGGAGAACACGACTACATCTTATTTTTAGTTCTCAAATCAATGGTGGCAATCTCCTTTACATTCCAATAGAAGCTTTGCATATCAAAATATTCCTAAATAAAGCATAGTAAACACATTAAAATCCATAATGACATTTTTTCTGTGCTGTTTCAAAATATGTTTGTTTGTTTTGAAGTACCAAAATGGCTCAGTCCAAATTGAAGAATAATTCATTGGCAGATGGGCAAAAATAAAGTATAAATGAAATGAGCATCTTCGAAAATGTCTATCTTACCTTCTTTTCTCTAGGTCAAAGAACATCTAGAAAATAACAGCAGCTATATATTATGACTATGTACTCCCTTTCTAAAGAATCAAGGCACTTTTCAGAGACCACCATGGAAAAGATTCTATAGGCTTAGGACATCTCAGAAGGTTCTGTACCTTTTCTTCTATGTTGAGCATTCTCTAAGAAATAAATTTCTATTTGACTTGAAAACTGGAGACAGGGAAAAGATTAGGGGTCATTCACTAATAAACCTACAAGCTAGAGAGATTCCAGTTCAATACTAGCAGTTGCAACCCCTGATGATAGGAACTTTACACCCAATATTATAATTTCACTTTCATGACAGCTCTAAAAGAAGGTGTTATTACCCTAGTTTTACCCTAAACAATACTAAAACTCAAAGTGACATAACTAATAAGGGAAGAATAAAATAAGAACCTTCAAAGGCTGGTCTTATTTGTTTGTTTTTAAGAAAGTGTCCTGTTATTGTCTGTAACAAGGAAGAAAAGTCACTCTCGTTCATTTAGGCTATCACCTCTCTTCTGCATTCACTTAGAAGTGTTCTGACCTACATACATGAATTTGAAAATACATTTCATATCACTTACTTTCATAGAGTCTCCCCTACCACTCCCACATGAATGTTCCTCTAATCATCTAAATTTATGAAATGTAAATAGTGAATTGATAGACCCTATAAAGGTTGTGCAGATCTTTTTGCATTTAATGCTTAGTTTATAAAAGAAGTATTTTCTTTTACCCTGCATCCATCTATTTTCTTCTACCATTCTTTTTTTTTTTTTTTGCCATCTCTGTAATGAGGAACTCATGACATACAGATGGAATAGCCACACCCATGTAACAAACCCCATTTTAGAGCAAGGAACTATGCATGGTACTACACAAAAGAGGGAAAAGAATTTTCCAGTCTTACCATTAGCTTCTTAAAGATTCCAAAAGGAGATGATAGATCATTTATATCTAAAAAGATTAGTTGGAATATTTTATTCAATAGGCAGTTTTCAAGGGAGGAGGAAAGGTTGGGTGCAGTATAGATTTCATTTAAGAATATTCAGGAGTCTAGTATTGTGTTGAAAAGAAACAAAGAAAAAACAGCATCTCATCTTCACCAACTTATTGACTATGTGTTCATGTTAATATTAAATTAATAGTAATTGTCTGATCAACAATAAGAGCACAGTGAAACCAAATGACATCAACAAAGAAAAATGAAAAGTTCATTTAATTCACTGAATGTATGTGAAGAGTTCATGAAACTTTCTTATTTTTTCAGCTTCCTCAGAAAGTAGACGTGATGCTCATAAAATGTCTGCATGTTCAATTCTAATATTCCTGGATCCTTTTTGGTTTGCTTTCAGCCTAAAATCCCTAGCCTAGGATCATTCCCCACAAATTCTACAACATAGTACCAAAACACAATGTCTTCACTAAGTGGGCTGTGTATTCACTGATCCTTTCAGGTGTTGTGTCCCTCGATATATGTTGGGCATTGTCACAAAAGAAAGAGAGAAACAAAGAAAGAAGGAAGGAAGGAGGGAGGGAGGGAGGGAAGGAGGGAAGGAAGAAGAGAAGGAAGGAGGGAGGGAGGGAGGGAGGAAGGAAGGAGGAAAGAGGAAGGAAGGAAGGAGAGAGAGAGAGAGAAGAAAAGCTCACTGCATGAACTCAAGCCACACCACCGAGCACTACAATTACATTACAACAAATGACTATAATATCTCTCCTCTTTCTGCTTACCTGTGCTACTAAGACAAATTTTAATTGGATTTGGAGACTAAAACAAGACCACTGTAAAACATGAGTCAGAGCTCTCTGTCCTCCCTACTTTTTAAGTTGAAAGTCTTTAGCTCTTAGAAGTCAAGACCCAAAGACAGCATAGATGCCCTCAACTGCCCAAAACAGTTCATTTCTGAAGGATAGAGGGGAGGAGCCACAACCTCATGCATTTCTTTACCTTGATGGGTCAATTTCTTGCCTGTGCTCTTGTAATACTAATTTAAACATGCTTTCAGCAGCCTTACCAGCAGCACCGTCCTTCACTCAAGGAAGTGCAAGGAGCCAAAGAGAAAGTAATCGAATTTACTAAAGAACAGCTAAAAGTGTCCCCCTGGGAAAGGACTCATTATCAATATTTAGACTTTAATTATACCTAAATGATTTCCAATTTCTTATCAATTCTTCTTGGTCAGATTCAACAGCATGTGTGGATGCTGTTAATACTTTCCGACAATGTTTTCTGTTTGCTCTATTTTAACTTAGTTAGGTGTAGCACATTCATATAATTCCAGTCAGAATAAGATTGTGGACAAATCCCAATCTCTTCAAAGATCCAAATTACTGTTATTCATTTAAAATTCACTTCTACACTTACTGAATCTGCAGAGCTCTGTTTTCACCATATTCCATTTAGCATTCATACACTTAGTATTAGTAAATTGGTCCCTTTGGGAATCTAAACTCAAGCACACGTAACACTACATCTTGGAATTCATAATTCTTTCATAATCACCTCCCATTTGGCATCTGTGAACTCACAAAGGCAGGTTTCTTCAGTGAAGATCTGTTCAGAGCCCGATATTTACATAAACAATTTCTGTTAGGAGTGTAGGTTCCTTCATGCACCAATAACCTCTCCATCTATGTAGGTCTCTAAATTTCATGTTAAATAAGTTTTAGCACTACAAACATACTTCAAGCAATCTTCACCATTTTTTCAGCATGAAAAGTCATGTAGATAGTATAAGGAGGTGCTTTGTGAATTTTTAATGGAATAAATGTAAGTACAATTTGAATTTTAGGTAGAATTTGAGTTGCAGGAATAATTTGAGCTTTTTTATGTTGCTTTCACCCTGACTTGAAATATCTTGGGAGTAGAAACTAATCACCTGCCTAACATGTCCCATCAAATAACCACTGAATTAACTTTCCAATGGAACTGAGTTTGTTTCATTGTAAGATAAGAAATATTATTTTGATTTTTCAGTCAAAGTGGGATTTTTATTTATTTTTTTTTTTTTTTGGTAATACCAGGGATCAAACTCAGGACCTTGTTCTTGGCAGGCAAGCACTTATTCCATTGAGCTATCTCCTCAACCAAAATAGGACTCTTATTATATTTTTTTAATCTCATGCCTATTATAAAGTTAAATTCTCCCCTTGACCAGTCATCAGTAATTGAAAGGAATAATGTGCAACAATGCTATGGTTTCATGGAAATGGAACTCGTCAGTTTAAGTAGGTATTATAATATTCTAGAGAGTAATACCCAAACATAAATTTAAATATACTTGGAGAATTGTTTATTCCTTGACTCAGATTTATATAACACAGATTTTTTCTAAAAGACAGTAGAGGGTTCATGATATTTGTAAAGGACACTCACCTGGCATTGCTTGTAATAGTTGTAAAATGCAGAATTGCAATGTCTATCAATATGGAATTGGGTGAATCAATTGAGAAACAGTCACAGTGTAAAAATGCAGTCTGTTTAATCCCTCAAGGACACATGTATTACTCCCTAATGTTTAGCTCTGGGCTATATTTAGCAACTTCTAAAGAGCATGTTAAGAACTAGGAAGTGTGAAGTAATATCATGATGTAGAAACCAGACACACATGACTCAGCCACATGATCAAGGCTAGTATCAGTATAATCGATACTAAAAGCACATGCTCTTGCCATGACACATCGACAATACCACTTCATTTTTTCACTTGGGTGTTCCCCAAACCCACAGCATCAATCTAACCATGTTAAACATCAGACAAATCCCAACTGAGGAACATTATATAAACCCTGGCTGGTACTCCCCAAAATTTTCATCCAAAAGCAAAAGAACAAGGATACTCTGAAAAGCTGTCACACACCAGAAATGCCCAGGAAACATGCAAACCAAACACAGTATATCACTCCAGGTACACTCCTGAGCCAAAAAAGCAAAAGATATTAGGGATCACCGAAGAACATACAATGAGAAGTATGGAGTTTAGTTAATGGGCAGTATGTCACTATTGGCTCATTAGTTGGGGCAAATATGCCACATCAATGGCAGATAATGATTTGAGGCTGGGTAACAGCTTTTGGAGAGTTTTCTACACACTTAATTTCCACATAAGTCTTAAAAGGACCCTGGAATAAAATTTTATTTGAAGGCAGTGATGCTAAATAAATCCGTGGATCAGCTTGAGATGAGGTTAGGTGTTGCTATGTGCCCCACGAGACTCTGAGCTTATATCACAGGGCACAGATCATGTGTATCTGCTCTGTAAATGGTCTTTCTCCTTCTTCGGGAGGGGCAGAGGCTAACATGCTGTGCAAATCCTCTCAACACCAAGTATGACACATATCAGTTAATGAAATAATATCTGTTAAATAAATGACTATGTATCACATTGTCAAATGAACAAAAAAGAAAGCAGATTACAAAGTACTATGCATACCACCATAGGCCACATATTTACAATATGACCTGGGCAGGCAGGAGAGTTCAGGATTTTTTTGTTTTGTTTTGTATGCTTTTTGTTTCCAGGAATGGAATTCATGACCTCATGCTTGTCAGTCAGATGCTATACTGAGGAAATAAATCCCTGGCCCTTCGCTTTCCTGTTTGAGACAGGCTCCCACTAAGCAGTTCAGCTACCTTGTGCTCACTTTGTACCCAGGCTGTCTTGAATTGTAATGATCCTCCTGCCTCAGCTTCCCAAGTGATGGGATTATTGGCATGCACCATCATGCCCAGCTTCAGTTCACAGTTTTGAGTCTCTGTGTCCTCCTCTTTAAAATAAAAATGACCACACTTACCCCATGACCATGCATAACTCACATAAAATAGTACCAGATACCATACGATATATATACTGAGCATATATACCTAACTGGAACAAAGCCTATCAATTCTGAGATTCCAGTATTGAATTTGTGTTTGCTTATCTCTATTCATAATTTTAGGTGGTGAAAATGTATTATAATTATTGAAAACATTAGTAAATAGAAAAATACATAAACATGCATACAAACACATCAATGGTATGCCATTTAATATGGGGTACACAGGTATTGTTCTCCCCTCCAAAGAATTTACAATCTAGCTCAGGAGACAAAGAACCAAAGAACTGCTGGAAGTTGAAGAACCACTTAACATGAGCGAAGCCTGGAAGCCTCTCCTGTGAGGTGAGCAGGCAATGACCAGGCGCAATCCTGAGCAAAGAGAAAGGAAAGGATGGGGCTTGGGGCTTGAAGCTGACAGCTGGCCAAAGGAAAGAGCCAGTATGGCGGGAGGGTGGACCTGGCGGGAGGGACGCATGAAGAAGCGGAGGGAGGAGAGCTCACCGCACGCCTCACATCGTGCGCGGGCCCTACCTCCTCATGTTTTCCTCCAGCTAGGCCAGCAGTGCAAACCTGAGGCACACGTGCCACAAGCTCTAAAAGGTTCCCCATCTCTGTTCTAGGTCTTTTTTTTTCTTTGATTTATTTTTTATTTTATTGAAGTACAAATATCAATCAGACAGTTTTAAGACACCTTAACAAGACAGATTCGATCAATTAATACATTGCAAACTGTTTTCATACTGTTTTGGTATCGTACAAGTTCCATACATGATATTATACTTACAGACATTATTATAGCAGATGTCTCATCAGTAAATTAAGAGTGTAGTTACTTACTTATCTTATTTTTTATACCTGAATTATATCAAAAATTCAATAATTATTTTCCTAGTGGATGACCATAGTACTAGAAGCCGACATAATATCCTGTCCAACCACCATCAGTGCAAATTTTGCCTCTCATGGGATTATGTAGAAGCACAGCGTTATCTATCCCAACTGTACATATACTCATAGGTGAAATAAACCAGACACACATGTGTAAATATCATATAGTCTCCCCAGTATAACAAGCGAAAAGCAGAAATACAAAAGGAAACGTACAACAACAACTAAAATCAATTGAGTCAGATAAGGCAATGTGAATGGCATATGCTGCAGGATACTAATCAGCTTTGCTTCTGGATGGTTAACAACATAAGTTCACAAATCAGAGTTGGAGAAATAGAAGAGCCACAAGGCCAGCCAACATTTGAGCCCTAGCCTTTCAAGGTCAGCGAAGACTCAGGACATAGGAGAACCTGTACTGCAACATCATGAAACTCAGGTGAGTTCCAAATTTTCTGAACAAGGAGATTATGGAGCCACAGAGGAAAGAGATTGATGTTCTATAGTGTGCCTGGGGAGAGTCACATGGAGAGAAAACTTTCTCTCAAGCTCTCACGGAGAGCAAGCTGGTCAAGCATTGGCCGTGACTCATCCACATGGATGACACAGACAAAGGCTCTTCACAATAATGTACAGGACTACAAGAATGTTCTAGGTCTTTTAATTGTCCCCAAATCCAAATAGTTTTTGTAAAAAAAAAAAAAAAAAAAAAAAAACTCTCAATTAAGCAATAACAAAACCCTCCCCAAACCATCCTAATCTGTTTACATTGCACAGATAGAGGGACAAAAGACTAAGAGAAGCCGAAGCTTATCTCTGAGTTTGTTTTTCCAAAGTCAGTGACATGTATCTCATGGTGGACAGCCTCATGTGGCCCGCAGATATGAGCCACAGGCATCTGGGAATCAGAACTTGCACAATCCAGAACAGTTGGAGGTGACACAGATGGCAGACTGGACCCTTCCAACTCCCTGCACATCACAGCTTTGCCTGGACATCTTTAGAATGCTGGACTCCCGGGAAGAATGGGTGGAGTGTAGGGATGCAACCTCATTTCCGCCACTCCACAGCGCATCGTGGGTACCCATTTTCTCCCCTTCACCCCAGAAGAACACCTACCTGTCTCCCACTAGAATTTATGGACTTCTAAAAATAGATTTTTGCCTAACAATCATGTGGGCAAATGCTGACTTGCAGTCTGTGGGAAATCTCCTGGTCAGGCCCGATGAGATTAAACCAGGGGCTATCTGCAGGGAGAGGGAGGGAGAGGAAGAGGGAAGGTGTAGAGTGGAAGAACAGAGAGAGAAAGAAAGAGAGGGAGAGAGCAAGGGGAAGTGAGAGGGAGGAGAGAGGGGGTGGGCCTAGAACAGAGTCACAAAAGAGAAATTCACTTTTCATCTGCATCAAGCAAAGCCCCTCACCAGCCAAGACTGGGCTGCATCTAACAGTTGCCAAAATACAGAGTGGCATCAGTGGGGAGAATGGCCTCACCATGCCACAAATCCAGGACAGAGGATCTCCCAGGGTCCAGCTCCAGCTCGAAGAAGCAAAAAATTCTTTCCTACCCTGGGGTGCCAGGAACTTGACAGTAGAATAATATTAGCAGGAAAAACAGCAGCAGTACAGTGTACTCCAGACAGGCAAGAATGAAAAAAGGTTGTAACAAATCCTGCTCCTGAAATATAGGGGAATCATTCGTTTCTTTAAAAAAATCTTTCTGGCTTTTCACACAGAATGTGTTGTTGTTTCCAGATGCTTAAACTTCTTTCTTTACCAGTAGGACAGAAAAAAAGTAGATAGATAGATAGATAGATAGATAGATAGATAGATAGATAGATAGATAGATAGATAGATAGATAGATAGATGATATTTATATATATATGTGTGTGTGTTTATATGAATATATATATATATATATATATATATATATATATATATATATATATATATATGCCATCTAACACAGGGAAATGTTCTAAGAAAAGCACTGATAGGCAATTTCATCATTTTATGAAGCCTATGTAATATGGTCCACCATGTAACTAAGCTAAAGTAAGTGTATATAGATTCATGTGTTTGTATGTATATGTACATATGCGCAGTGTATATACATCTGAAACACACAAATGTGTATGATACAGCTTATTTCTCCTAGAGCCATTATGAACAAAACCACATGAGATTAAATCAAGCACAAAATTAGGCAATCAAGAGAATCTGTAAACAAGAGATGTATGAGGTTACTGCTAGCATAATACAGCACACTGTTTTCCAGTAAACTTTTTTTTACAAATAGAAAGAATATGCTTTAAACTAATGATTAAAGTACAGCATAGTAAATGCATAAATCGGTTCTATGGCTGTTTACTATCATCATCCCGCTATGCACTGCACATAACTGAGCTACAGTTCTATGTGGCTGGCAGCCCAGGGTTTATCCACACCAATCGGTGACTGGGTATTGAAGTATGTAATACACTTGATGGGACACTTTCCTGTTGTATGATTTCTACCCCGTCCTAACCAGCCCCAGGATACATGGTGCCAGCTACCTGGCAGCAATCAGCTTATCATAAGAACGAGATGTAACAAGAGGTCAGGCTTATATGATTAGCAATGAAGATGACACCGATGGTTCCCCCAGGTGGCAGTGATATGAAAGAGAGCAGCTCAGAGGTACTGTGCACTTGCTCTGTGCTGAGCACTGTAGAAATATTTGACAAGGACAATTTCATTTACCTTTCAAATCACCCTTTCTGTTAGCTTTAATTGTCTTTACTTCTATCAGTAGCAAAGGGAGACTTAAGGACTTAATCCATCTGCCCAAGATGCTGCTGCTTCCCTGGAATGATACTAGGATTTGTACCAGGGCAATGCATCCCCAAAGGCTGCATAGCTGGGCATCATTCAGACCAGAACCAAAGCCGCCGTGGCACACATTTGAGCCCTGCCCGCCCCCAGGCTTGCCTACAACCCCTTAGAAAGCAACCACCTTGAGGTCAAGACACATCCCATTTGCCTTCATGGCATCACATAATACAGAGCCTGCTTCCTGTCAAGTCCAACGAGAAAGCTGGCAGCGTCAGGTTCCTGATCTGTCCTCTGTGCAGCAGCCAAGTGGCGGCCTGTTAGAGCCACCCTTAAAGCTCAACCCTGTAATTGCCCCTGTGGCAGGCAGCATGGGCACAGGAGAATTACGTGGGCTCTTCCTGCTTCTGTACTGGGCTCCATGTATGCTTCCACTCAGAAGCCCAGCTGGAAGTGAGGAACCAAGAGGGACAGAAGGGACCAGGTCTCCCTGAGTAATGATGGTCCCTCTTAAAGAGCCTGCTTGTTTTACCACTCAGCTTGAGTTTGCACTTGGGGAAAGTTACTACAGTGTCCTCATGCTTCTTGGATTGTTATAGACCAAAAACACAGCCACGTTCTCCTTGGTTTGCAAATCTCTGCCATGAAATGACTGTTCATTGCATTGAAATGACCCTTGCATTCTGCACCTATTCCAAATGCTCCTGAGGTGGTTCTCTGTGCCAGTCTCCAGGAAGTTGGGATAAATGGTTAGTAAGACAACTGGCAGTGCTTTCCACCAACTCCACATTTGTAGCAAATACAAACACGTTGGTTTTCCTTTCCTTTAACATTCTTGTATGTGGTAATATTATCTTACAGGAAAGGAGAAGGGAAGGGAAAGAGACAAGAGGACAAAACATCAACTAGGAAACAGTTTGCATGTGACCCTTCTCATAGTAGATGTCTTGCACACTTTCAGAACTTTCTACAGTTCCGAGAGTCAAGTGCTGTAACTGTGTTTTATACTCAGCTTAGGTTTTTACTTGTTTTAAACTCAGAGAAGTTTGCCAGCACATCTTCCCAAGACAAAAAAGGCTGAACAATGTCAGTGTAGCAGGCTGCTGTTTGAAGCTGGAATCCAGGTGGAGTAAGAGCCTCAAGGTCCCTGTCTTGAAGTTGCATTTGCCGAGCACATTCCCTCCTCGTGAACCCCACACCTCCAGTGTACCCAAACAGCCCAGTGGAGTGTCTGTCACCCTGGAATCATGACACCAAATTCCTCTTTTCCCGTAAGTTAAGTGATCACCTTATTTTGCATCAGTTTTGCTGTTGTTGGAGAGGACTTTGAGAAGACTGGTAGATAATGTTGAAACTAAGGACACTATGATGGTTAATCATGACCATCAACTTCATCGATGGAGAAATGCCAAGGATGTAGTTAAGAATACTTCTGAATATGTCTGTGAGGGTGTTTCCAGAAATGATTGATGTGAAGAACAGGAAACTGGGAGAGAAGCCTCGCCTGAATGCTCGTGATGCCACCCAGTAGTGTGGGGCTTTGGATGGAGCAAATAAGGTGGAGGACAGCCATCAATGCCTGCCCCCACCTGCTCTGCTTCCTGGTTGCCATGTGGCAAGCAGCTTTTCCAGCAGCCAAGTGATCAGGCACTGAAAACTCCAAAACCATGAGTCAAAAATCATTCTTTGCTTCTTCCTGTCATTATATCCAAGTATTTTGTCACAGGAACAAAAAGCTAATGACCCCTATTTCTCAAGCCAGTCCTGGGTCAACATGAATGAGAGTTTTTCTCAAATCATCAGGCTCCCGATCTGCTGCTATTTCCCATGAGGATCCCACCTGAGTGTCCCTTGGCACCCAGCTCCCCAATGCTCTAACTCTCTACTTCAGTCCACCATTTTTTTTCTTTCATCTTTCAAGTTGTAAGACAAACAGTGCAATGACACCACACTGGCACAGTGAGCATTATTTTTGAATTAGCTGCCAGTGATGAGGAAGTGAGAAAAGGTCAATAAACAGGCCGTTCAGAAACTCAAGGAACCCAGTACATATGTAGAGGCCAAGGGGAGTTTCACTTTCTTGAACAAAGTCAGTGCAATTTTAAATTTTGGAAACCTATTTGGTATAATGTGCGCAACAGAAACAAAGAAAATATCATGATGCTTGCAACCACAGGCTCTGTCTGAGCTGGGCTGTTTCATTATGGAAGTCCCAGAACACCAGGCAAAGCACTAAATTACATACAGGTAGTGGCTGGATATAGGCTGCCAGCCGGCTTTCAGCAACATCCCCCATATGGCTAGGAACACTTGTGCCAGTTAATTAGCACTGGCATTAATTGAGAGAAGGAACATTGACCAGGACATCGAGGTTATCCTTAGACTATTTAAATATGTCATGTGATCGCTCATTCCATCTGTTATCAACATACTTCACACTTAATCCAGTAGATAAACTCCCTACCATTTTAAACAAATGGATTCCATTTTGCCAGGCCTCTTTAGATTTTGCAGATCTCAAGATGTTTTTTCCCCCCTAGAATCTATACAGTGAAATGTCACAAGGTTCCATAACACAGCCGGGTGCAAATTCACCAATCAGAGCCACCTACCCCCCCATGTCCAAGAAACTCTGCAGAAGTCTCTTCTGGGGAGGAGGAGATCTAAAAACAACCACATACCATCACTCACTCAAATGTGTATTTTTCACTTTGCAGCTACCCTACAAATCTGCCTTGTTTTCTTTCCTTGCTCTCAATTCTGCTGGAAGCACAGGGAAAATAAGGCCTATTATTCAAATGAATTTCACCGTGCACTAAAAATGTGGCTGAGTTGAGATGGAAACCCATTTTAAAAGTGCTCTCCTCTAAAATGGATGATGCCTGGTGAGGTATAAAGCACTTGGGTACTTAGAAAGTCAGATAGGAAGTAGTCCAATCCTAAAACATTTCATTGGCAAATTGACTCATCATAGGTATAGGCCCAGAGTAGATTTCATAGTCACTTCCAAGAAAGGTATATGTTCCATACATCTTCGAGAAAACAAATATAAATCTTCCTTGAGAAACTTATCTTCAACCATCTATTTTTTTGCCTTAAGAAAAGTTATAAAGTCACTAGCTCATCAATCTCTAGCATTTCTTCACCCACTTCTTCTATCAACTTCCTCACAATATGTCCAAAGCTAACCCTCAATAAATTGGTGACAATATACATCATGTGCTCCATGCCCAAATTGGCCTTTACAAAAGACTCAAACCTCATCGGAGCTCTACAAGGTGGTAAGAATTCGTTCCAGCAAATAGAAGCAATTCCTGACCATAGCTGCAAACTCTAAGTGCTGAACATCTTCCTGGAATGATGGATGGAAAGCACTGAAACTCACTTTGGGAGGCCACAGTTCAAATTCTACTTCCTCTCACATGGTGACCTTGAGAAAATTATTTCTTCTCTCTTTAGTAAAAGTGGAAAATTAAGGTCCCTATCCCATCAGGAGTGGGTGTGAATATCCACTATGCTACTGGACATTGTCATTGCCATCTTCTTTACTGTGGACATGATGTCACAGTGGCGATCATAGTTAGTTCTTGCCTTTACCACTTGATATAAAAGATGTTACCTAATATGCCCTCTAAGTCTTAACAAAAAGTACAACTTACTCTTGCAGGTAGCTTAGTGTGATGAAGCAGACACTTACTGGTCTAATTTTACCCCAAGCACAGGGAAAATCCAAAAGTCATCTCAGGAGCCAATTAATCAGAGAGAGATAATTAAATTTTACACATCGGACTAAGTTTTAACTAGGACACTAGGGCTACCTTGAGGATTACATAGTGCTTTCTTTCTACTTTGGGGAAAATGAAAGTTTTTGCAATTATACAATTGTTCACTTCAACAAATACTTATTGATGATTTGCTGCAAGCCAGAGAGCTGCACATTCTTGTTACTGAAAAGAATTAGACTACTTCTCTGACCTGAAAAGCCCTCTAGCATGTTAGGTAGAGCTAAACCCACAACAGAGGGCGTATAAATGATGAGATATGCCAGAAAATAGGAGACTTCTTTCCTACAAAAGAGGCCAGGACTTAGTGAAGGCAAGAAAGGCTTCCATGAGCGACTAGAGTCAGGGGGTGGAGAGGGGCTCAGGGGGCCCTTCGCAGGGCAGAGGCATGAACACAGACAGAACCTCATGGTGGTTTACAGGGAGCTGCATATTGGTCTTTTACTCTAGAGAATAGACATAAAAAGAAGGTCTGAGACATTTGACCAGACGGTGTGGAAAAGGGTCACTAATGAGCACAGCCCAGGGGACCCATTACCACCCAAGCATCACTCATTTTTTCCTTAAAATAGGTTTCAAAATATATAAGCAAATGCATTTCTGTTTGCAAGATCCAGGTTTGCACTAAGGAAAAAAAAAAAAAAAAAAAAAAACGCAGGTTATCCAAGTGTAGAGCAAAGGTATCTGCACATTCGTGGTGATAGTCATCTCAGGGAAGCTGAAAAGCTGAATCTTAACTAAGTCAGAGTCATCAAAAGGATCCCTTAGATTTGCAGCCGCCCATTATTTGGAAACATGGTGGGACATGCCTGGACTCCCAGCTTCCTGGGAAACAAGAGATGAAAATTTACAGTCTAATTCGAGCAATTTAACAACTTAGTCAAGCACCACCTTAAATAAATAAACAAACAAACAAGTCTAAGCAAGTATATAAATAAATAAATCTACAAATGGTGGAGCTCAGAGCAAAAGCCTTGGGTTTCTACTCCAATTAAAAAAGTAGAAAGAAAGAAAGAAAGAAAGAAAGAAAGAAAGAAAGAAAGAAAGAAAGAAAGAAAGAAAGAAAGAAAGAAAGAAAGAAAGAAAAGAAAAGAAAAGATTACCAGCCAAATAGCTTAACAGATTAAAGCGCCTGCAGTCAGGTCCAGGGTCCAGGGGTTTGATCCCTGGCTTGCCTTGCTGGCTCCACCCCTGAGGAGTGCTGAGATGGCAATAGAGACTGGGTGTGGTGGCACACACCTGTTATCCCAACTCTTGGGAGGCTGTACACAGGCAGATGACTAAGAATCTGATCTAGTGGTGAGACCCTGAATACCCCATAGGCCTTTCCTAAAATACAAAAGAAGAAGAAGAAGAAGAAGAAGAAGAAGAAGAAGAAGAAGAAGAAGAAGAAGAAGAAGAAGAAGAAGAAGAAGAAGAAGAAGAAGAAGACTTCATGTCTAAGTCAATGCTTTGGGGGTCGAGCATTCATATCCATTCACCAGTGACGTGCAAATATTTGAACAGTTATTAAGGAAAGCTTAGGTTGAAAGGTAGCTATTCATCTGGAAAGTGTCTGTTTATGGAATGATTCTGTTTATAGCTATAGCCATCTCCATCCATTTCCTTGTCACAATTTACTCAGTGGGGTACTCTGGCCTGCAACTGTAAATATTCTGTTAATTGTTCTGATTCAGGCTGCTGTATAAAACCAACCGTGGTGCACAATTTAAAACAGTATATTCTTCATATATTTTATGATGAAAATATCCCTGATTCATAGGCTCACAGGACCATCAAAAAAGAAATCCACTTATTTTATACTATATATGCAGAGATAGACAGACATAGCTAGCTATATTTACATTTATCTATATATCTATATATAAAGCATTTTTATAAGAGAACCTATACAATATTGTGTTTATATGTTCTGAGTTACTTCACTTAACCTTATGGCCTCTAGGTGCATCTCTTTTCCCACAAATGCCTCAAGGGAAAAAAGAGAGGGAGAGGACACACAGAAAGAGAGAGAGAGAGAGAGAGAGAGAGAGAGAGAGAATGATTTCATAATACACTGCATACAAAGTGTCTAAAGGTATGCCTTGACTTGCTATACTTGTCGTATATGTTCTAGTTTTTGATCTGTGACAATTCACTTTACAAGATCTTAAAAACATATGAAGCTGATGTGGAAAAATTTTAAAGAGGGTGGAGGGAAGGGACAAAAAGAAGTGAAATGTGTCATCCACATGTACCAATGTAGTAATTCTGTACAGCCAACACATACTAAAGTAAATAATAGTAGTAAAACAAAATCCAAACCACAAAATTATGCCTCCAAATGTATACTTCTGAACAAAAAAGCAGATCTCTGTGCGGCTCATGCCATTATGTTACTAGCTACTCTCGTCTATCCTTCTGCCTCTGCTCACTCCATCCCCCAACACCTAGGCTGGATCACCACATCTCTGGCTCCTTGACTTGGCCGAGGAGGAGCTGCAACAAGGAGTCAGACGGTGCATGAAAGTATGCCGAAGAACTTCTTTCCTGCTCCCACCTGCTTGTAGGCTATGACCCCAGAGGCATCTCTGTATCCACCAAGTTTTGCATCCCCCTAGGTAGTTCCCCCATCATAACTCCAGTTCTCAAAGGGCTCAGGGAACCTTGTATGTTCTACTTGCTCTTTGACTGTGAGAGAATTAGAGGACTGGAGATACCTGGTTTAAATGACCAGGAATGTATATCATTAAATCTGGAAGTTTGATATAAGATATATGACTATAGGAACAATATTTCTGTCCACTTAGCCTCGCAGAGGTCTATACAGTGTGGGAAATCCTGCAACTTAAATTTCATCTGCCTCACTTCTAAGACTGCTGAAGGCTTTCAGTGTTTGCTAATCTCTTCAGGTCACAGAAGGCTTATTTTTTCATTTTACGAGTTGCCACGTCTTGAAGGAGTTACTTCTGTAGTCTCCCCATTTAAACAGACTTCACTGATGCTGCATCTTGCAGAAATTCTGGCCTAGAGGCCTGATTATGTGAAGTTGTGATTAACAGCCTTCCTTTCATCCCCAGTTGCTTCCCTACCTGGAAAGCACTGAAGTTTTGCCCTTCTTCATTGCAGTCCAACATTGGAACCTTAGCTTTCTTTCCTAGAGCAGGAAGCAAAACACAAAACTATGCAAATATAAAAACAAATATTTTACTATTTTGTGGTTCTCTCCAAGCATATCAGCAAGCTAAATATATTGGGTATATATGCATTAAATGCATGAGAGAAATATGATAGTGTCTTTTCAGACATGTTTGGTCACTGAAATGTCAGTGAAGATATCTATCATTTTTCTAAATCACTTACTGTTATTCCTTTGAATAAGCTTCTTAGTAGCCAGCTATACTGAGATGGAATTATGTTATAAAAACAGAGGTAACTTCATCATGGCATGATATTGATTGGGTTTGAACTATACAGAATGTAGCATTTCCAAATATTTGATGTAGATACTTTAATGCTCAGCCCCTTGTCTTTACTGGGATACCCTGGGGTACACTGAAAATTAGAAAATCATTCGTGATATGGACAGGCCCTTATTGCCCTGAGTACCCAGAGGTCCCTTAGATGCAGCCTGCAAAGCTGTATTGCCTGATCAGTTGATTCGTTGCCCTTTTCAGAACCATATCTTGAATACTGCTCACTAATGATGTTCTTGGGAAAATAAAGGGACTGGTCACAATTTTATAATTGATTCATGCCATGAACCATCATGTTTTTTCCATAGTTATATGCTATAAGAGATCAGGACCAAAATGAAATTATACAACTATGTTGTCACATGGTCAAGTACATGGTGATATTCCTGGCAATTCATATAATAGAAGCACTTCATGGTAGAACAGAGCATTCATCGTCACTAAAATCTGTCGCAAGGCCACAATTGCAACAGGAAATCAACAGGTAAACATCCTTTGAAATGTGTTTCTGCCCTGAGTCATCACCTAGACGCATAAATTCTAAAGTTTTTTTTAACTGTACATAGACTCACAACTAGGAGTTTAAGTTGCTTATAGATGGTGGCATTCTTAACCGATGTAAAATGAATAGTCTCACAACTTTAATATGTTAGCATTTCTGGGCTTGAGAAGAAAGTGAAGAAGTATATGAAAGGTTCCTTAGCCAAGTGAGGAACCTCAATGTACTTCAAACAAGAGGTAGTGGTACACCCTTGAAATCCCAGGATAAATCAGAGTTCAAAGCTAGCTGAGGCTACCTAGTGAGTTAAAGGTTAGCTTGTGCTATATGGCGAGACCCCCATCTCAAAAGTCATAGAGAAATAAATAAATAAGCTTTTTGTAACTCAAGTATAAGAAGAATGTTAGCTATGATAATATAGTCTTCACATATTTCATATATTCTATTAGGTTGGTCCCTTTCATGCATTCATAGCCAAATTCATATTTGGTTTATACAGCAGTCATTTTAAGAACATTTGGACAGTTCTATACTGTTTTTAATTTCTATATAATATATACCCTTTTAAAGGGAGCTTTAGAGAATTTTTTTTTTTTAGTATATTTGGTACAAGGTCTCACTACACAGCTTGGACTCATAGTGATCCTCTTGTTCTCAGCCTCCCCAGCACTAGGAATTATAGGCATGCTCAGTCTCAGTGGTCAGCTCAGAGTGCCCAGGGGCGGAGCTGGCATGACATGTGGGGCCAGGGATTGAACTCTGGCTCCTGAGCTTGCCTAAGCATGTGCTTAGTTCACTGAGCTATCTCACCAGCTCATAGAGACTTCTTTCATACTGTGTGGCAACTTAAAATTTTCTAGACAGAGATGACATTTGAAAATGAACTCTTAAATGAAGATTGAGAGCTGATGTTTTTTTAAAAGTTTGAAATATGCTCAGTAATTATATAGCTTTAACATAATTCTAATAGATAACTTTCTGAAATATACATGTTTGATTTATATTTGTTTAAAAGAAAAAATCAACATAATAAGAATATACATAGAAAAATGTATCTAGTTTCTTCTGCAAAGTTGTGAAAAACTAGATTTTTTATGTGAAGGGGTAATATTCTATTATTTTTAATAACTATAACTTGAGAGAAACCTGAGTGTGTCTCACTATTTCTTAACTCTGAAAGACTACACTAAGAGAAGATATTTATAATAATTAAAGACCTAAGGAAATTGCCTGATACTTAACATTGCTGCTCAGATATTATATTCACAACCAGGAAATAGCTGCACATAAATTCTTGGTTTTACTGTGGTCTGTTGTTTTCACTAAACATCCCTAGATATCAATATTTGCTAGAAGAGATATCACAGTGTAACTAATAAGAAAAAGTGGAGGTAAAAAAAACAGTAACATTCAATTTTTCTTGAAACAGTATCTTTCTTTTGAGGAAGAATTATACTTCAATTGAGGAGATAACCAAAATGTTTATCATTCAATTTCAGTTCAAATCAAGGTCCCAAATATTAAATACCAGCTTGTTTATTTTCAGCATTCTGTCAAAATGGAAAAGTATCCATGGCAGTGATTTCTTTATTGCTGCTTTCAAAATGCATTCAAAATACTCAGTGCTCCTGTTACTATTAATAAATGTTAATTCTTTACCTTAGAAAACCTCTGGAAATACACAGAGCATCTGCCCAGAATATAAAACAGCATTGATTTATGCCTTGAAAGTAGAGTTACAATGAATAACAAACAAATTCATTATGATGGCATAAAAATATCAAAATAAATTACTCCCTAGTATCTATACCACGTTGTAGGTTATTAGCTGTTAATATCATTATTCATGACAGACCTAACTACTGATGTAAAGGAGCAATTTTCTTTATTACTCCCCATTTCTCTAAAATTGGTTAGTTGGACAAGGGCAAGAACCAAGGTAAATTAGAGAAAATATTTAGGCAAATAACTGTGCTGGATACCCATGAAAAGAAGTTTTCACTAGTGGAAAACACAGAATTAGAGAAAAAGATTTGGGATATAAATCTATTGCAAAGAATAACAGCTAATAGTGATAGAGCATTTGGTTATGTGCTAAGCTTTGGGGTAAGCACAATAGATACTTATTTCTAGGTGTTCTTATGATTCCATGAGGCTGAAATAATACCTTCATTTTATTCCTCAAGGAGAAAGAGTCAAGGCACAGAGAATTAAAGTTTATTGTTGTTTTGCCAATTGTCCTAGGTTAAGTAGATGAAATAAATATGCATTTAATAGTAAGTATTTATTTACATCTTGGTAAATTAATAGTGCTGAACTTAGAGAACAGGTTTTTCTAACTCCTACATTCAAAATTCAGAGAAATTTCTGTAGCAGAGTATCTTTTGCTTTGCAAAAAATTAAATGTCAGCTTTGCAAGCCATACATTCTCACCCCTGCCATTGTTGTATGGAAGCAATGAACACAGTATGTCCACAAAAGGTGTGTTCCAATAAATTTTCATTCGTAGACACTAGACTTTAAATTTTGTATACTTTCAATGTGTCATGAAATAATTTTCTTCTTCTAGTTACTTTCAACTATTCCAAATGAGGAAAATCATTCCTAGTTGTACAAAACAAAGTAGGGGGTCAATCAGATGAGAGATGAGAGACAGCAGCTTGCCTCTACGTGCCTAGACCCATGCCTTTCTATCTTCACTGTGCATACCAATCTCCTGCAGATCTTGTTCAGATCTGCAGATTTTCATTCAAAAGGTCTGGGAATTTAGAACTTCACCAGGAGTCTTGCCAATGTTAGTGCCATTGGTGTGTGGACCACACTCTGAATAGCAAACATCAACAGTTCTTACTCAGTTAACCTTGAGTTTAGGTACTCAGAAGCCTGTCATAAGTCAAAACTGCTGCAAGTAAAAAATACACTGTATGTTCCTAGCCTACAGAACATCATAACTAAGCAATACAGGACTCTTTCTCTTGTTTGCCCTCATGAACAAGTGGCTGCTTGGGAATTCATCAGAAGAGAGGAACACAGAGCATCACATCACAGAGCTGGCAAAACATGACACTATGTCTTCTGTGGAATGCACATCGTGTTTGTGCAACTGTGAAGGTAAAAGTCATAAGTTAAAATGTCTTCCAGTGGGAAGCATCATTAATGATACCCTAAGTAACCCGCAGGGATGTTGATCTTTTGGCATGAAGGGTTTTATGATGTCTTTCTACTTTACCCATACATTTGTGGGAGCTGGGAGTCTTAGAACTCCTCCCCAGCCCTTACTGCTGGAGCTCCAAAATCTGTCTCCAGAAATGGTACCTCTCCATTCCCAGTGGTACTGCCAAACCACATCCAGTGGCAAGTCCTTAATCCTTTTCTTTTATGAGTCACACCTCTTGGAAGTCTACTTGGTCATCTGGGAGTTCTTTCTCTCTAAAATAAATCCAAATATTTCCCCCCCAATTGACACCCATTTCAGTGCTGGACCAATACATGCATCATCAAATTCATAAGTGAGCTCTTCACAGTCTCACCAGGCCATCTCTCCTGTGCTATCTCCCACCATTTCTTAATTACAACAATGATGAGTATGTATCACTTCAAATTTTATTAAGTTCCTACTATGGAAAAAGAAATCATTGTTTTTCATTTACTTTTACTTTAAGCTACTGTATAAAGTAGGTATAATTATTGTCACTGCGCAGCTTAGGTATCTAAAGCACAGAGGGCTCTCATTGCCAAAATATACAATGCTTCTAAGTGAAAGAGCTACCCATATACATATATATATATATATATATATATATATATATATATATATATATATATATATATATATATATACCTACAGCTGTTCCTGTAGTTCCCTGAATTTTATTCTTATAAAATAAAAATATACATCTTAAGCACATGGGGAATAAAAAGCCAAATCGAGTTCAGTGTTACATTTGCACTGTACATACCTACACAGCCTCACAGCCTCCTCCTCCTCCCTATTTTTTCCACAGAACTTTGTAGGAAAGATAATGTGATTGATGTCTTCAGCTCTCTACAAAAGTAAGACTGCACAGTTTAAAGTAGACATCTAGGGGCCGGGGACATGGCTCAGTGGAATAAGCACTTCCCTGGCAAGTGCAAGAGCCTGACTTTAATCCCCAATTCTGCAAAATAAGTAAATAAATATTTTAAAATAAAAATAAAAACCTACAGCTCTTTATAAGTGATATTTATAGATTTATTTATCAAATGTTATGTATGTAATTAAGAAGCAACATTAAAGTACATGAATTGTCAATATAGTAGCAACATAGAATGTTGACCAAGAGAAAGGAAATATGACTTTAAATGGATTATACTGATTATCCAGCCTACTGGGGGTTTAAAACTTGTAGTAGTTTTGCAGCAGACATGGTTAATTACGAGCCATCCATTTTTAGGCATGAACTTAAGTAAAAGCATTTCAAATAAGAGATAAGAAGCATTTCCTGTAGTTTAAGAACTATTTATCTTTAGGGAAATGAAAAGCTACACTTATTCCTCTCTGAATAAATGCACAGGAAATTAACTCCATTCCATTCAATTTTGAATCAAGTTCCAAGAATGGGTTTATTTTAATTAAAATCATTTTATTCGCTTTTTATTTTCCTTACTGGCAATTTTAACTATATATAATATAAAAATTGTAATGTAAATATAGGCATATACATAAAGGAAAAATCTGAAACCCTTATATAATGCTCAGAAAAATCTCAAAAAAACGAAGTAACAAATTAGCACATGGGATGACCAATAACCTGACTAATAACCTGATTCAGCGCTTAGCATGAAATTATAACACACATAGATTTGAGCCCATGGGCTAAACAGTTTCCAAGTTCATAACTCAAAATTTTCTTTACAGTATTTAAATTCCACTTTATTTTAAGGTAATGCATCGCTATGAGCTCTAACCTACTCTAACCATGCATTTAACTTTAATGGCATCAGTTTTTTTCTCAGAGCAAGGCAACGTTCAAATAAATGATCTTATGTGGGTATCAATACATGCCTGTGTTTGCAAGCATGTCATTGCGCTTTACCAAAACCTAGCTATTGGAACATAGCATATTGAAACTTGTAATGTTCACATAAAATTATTTCTAGGAAGACTTTAACGTTATATATGAAATTGAATAGTTTTTGTCCCAGTTACAGACAGAGCTAAAATACATTGGTGTGACCTTCCCACTCACCAAGGTTAGAGAATGTTAACAGTTATCCACCCAAGTAAAATATTAGTGATCCTAATTCCTTTAAGAATCTGTTTATTACTGTTATTTATCTGCTGAAGTTTTATTCATACTGACAGAAGGAGCAGAATTTGGAGGATGTCCTAGAACTTCACCATACAAACAAATGATTTGAGCTACTACCCTTGACTTATTTACTGAAAATGAAATGTACTCTCCACCACATGGAAAACATGAATTTTAGGTGCAGCTCTGGTCCCATTACCAACAGGTTCCCTGTGCAGGAGAGGAGTCTCCCTTTCCTGGCTCATCAGAGGCTGAATACAAATATGACTGCTCTGATGAAGGGAAGCATGGCCCACCATATGGTCCTCCTCAACGGGTCCACAGGAGGAGGAGCCCTTTGCTGACAGAGAGCTGAGCAGGGAAAGAAGTGAACACCTGGTCCAATAAAAATCCATCAGGATATATGAATTGGCTGCCCAGTCTTTAAATCATTTGCAGACATCAAATCCAAAATGAAATGTGCCCCTCTTGCATATTTCAGTAATTATTGTGGTGTTAGGATGTGTACAACATACTCCTAAATGGAAAAATCTCCTCTACTGACTGGCATAATTTTTAAGTCCACAGAAGGTGATAATAAGAAGCAAGTGGAGCACAAGAGACTAAACGTTGAGAGCTCTTCCTGTCTACCTGTCTCATCAGACAGCCAAGCAGCACAGGCATTGAGGACATTCATTCACCCTTCCTTCTTGTGGCCATTTGGAAGGATGCCACCCTGAACATGCATAATAAGTCTTTCTGCCCTTATAAGCTCTCAAGAATCTGTGGATCAGACTCTCCTCGGAAGTTGCAAGGACAACAGCATGGAAGATGTGATTGAACAATATGGTCAATGTTTACATTTTAAAAATCAATTATAGTGAAGGACACACGGCCATTAAGCCTCCCCAAAATACTCCCCCTTGATTCAAACACACTTATCAGATCAGCAATTCTTGGCAATTTCTCCTGCTGCTCTGGAAGTCCTCTTTCATATCTTTAGTTACCTTGTCCTGGCTGCCTTAATGCCGTGAATTGAGTCAAAACATTTAGCTTTCGTTTTGTTATGCAGAAGAGCCAGAAATATCATGATGCTAGATCTGGTGAATAAAGTGGGTTAAGAATACCCTGTAGTGCTTTTACCAGACAGTCTTTCCACTGTTGGATGGCACTTAGGGAACAGGACCCATCATACAGTGTTTTTGGTCATATGTCATAGAGCCTCAAAAAGGGACTTGTAGAGGTCATTTGAAAGTGTGTATCCAAAGTGAGGCAAATGTTTTAATGAGAGAATAATAGGTCTTTCAATAGATCGTTTGCTGTAATTTTAAAAACTTTAAACATTCACTCATATTTTAATCAGTCTTTATGTGTAGCCAGTTAGTCTTCCTCCTTTTTTTAAGGGCACATATTATTTATTAGAAGAAAGCTTCTATTTGAGAGGCGGGCAGAAGGGGGACCCAAGCAGTTTGCCCTGTTTCCTCCTCCTCCTTAACTACCTTGATCAGCCTTTCTTTACACTTCTGCATCTAGAACAGAACGTCCACATCAGCTTAGAAGATGATGAGATTGCCGGGAGCCAGGTGCACAGTAGACGCTGCCTCTCAGTGGGTCGCGGGTCCGCGGGAAGGAAGCTCACGAGGCCTTGCAATGCATACCCCAAAGCAGAAGGGAAGCCTCGCGTCTGTAAAACAGCAACCCAGCCCATAAGCTTGGTCAGCCTGGGCAACTGCTCAAAATGGCAATTTCAAGGCCAGGCTAATGAGCTAATAAATTATAGTCACTTTGCACGCCCCATGGTATGATTTTTCTTGCTGAGTTGAATCAGGTAATAATCCAGACTAACCTTTAAAAACTGATTTAAAATCTCCCAATGTGTTGATCAGAAAGAGTGAGCCTTTATTTTAGATACAGAGGCCTAAATTTGCATCCTTTTGTGTCAGAAATATCTCTAGAGCAGGAGAAATTTTGTCCCCCAGAGGATAAAATTGGCAATACTGGGGGCTTTTCTGGTTGTGACAATTGGTGCAGTAGAGAGAGGGGGTTATTACTCATATCTAGTAGGCAGATGCCAAGGATGAGGTTAAATATTATACATTACACAAGGAAGTCCTTTCAACATAGAATTATGTGCCCTTCAGTGTCAGTAGTGCCAAGATACTATGAAGAAACTCTTCTCTAGATAGTAGGTAAATCACAGCTAATTTGGCTAAGGAAAATGAGCTGGCAAAGTCTGGAACCTAATTTAAGAGACAGGAATGGGCCAAACCCACAAGTCAACTTGGATTCCACTGGGACATTCTGGTCAAGTAGCATGCCCATGGAGTCCTGTTGGAAATAATACACTTATCTGGGGCAAGTGACCAAAAGAAAAAGGAAAATTGTCACTATATTTGGCAGACAGCCCCATCATCTTGAATTGTGTGATGGGTCCAGCAGATGGGTGAAGAGTTAACAAGCATGCTCAATTAGCTCCATTCGCTCTACCTAGAGTAAAAGCCATCAGACTGGTACTTTGCCTGAGGCCTCAGGCTCCTTTTAATCTGCCCAAATTCATAACAAAATTAAGCATTGCTAAAGTAAGTCACTCCAATTTCTCTGAGAACATGATTGACCAGTGGAGTTTATGGGCACACGGCAAAACAATGGTAGTTCATTAAGCCCTCTGACTAGTAAGTATTACCAACTGTATCAGGGAAATAATCTGTGAAGATTTGTACTAATTATGTTTGTATGTTTCAATTTAGTTAGATGTAAATGTTGGTGGGGAAAAAAAGTGTAACTCAATGGATATATATGGACATGTATATGAGCTTTCCAGATAGGGTTTTTTTAAAAAAATCACACATTTTTTTTCTTTTTTTGCAGTACCAGGGATTGAACTCAGGACCTTGCACTTATTCTATTGAGCTGTCTCCCCAGTCCAACATCCCACATTCTTAAAGCTAATAACAATGCTACAGGGTCAGGGAGATTGCTCAGCAGTACAAACACCAGCCTGCTTTGCACAAGTTCATGAGTTCAATTCCCAACCTCCAGCACTGAAAAAAAAAAAAAAAAAAGTCCAGGGAAGGGAGAGTTACATCAGTTTGCTCCTTCCATCTCATCACAAGAGTTCTCTCCACAAAAGTTCTGCCCTCATAGCAGAAGCTCTGATAACAGAACAGCAAGTTAGATTCAATATTCCTCTGATCAGACTTTCATCAGACTTGAAAAGAAGGAGGTCAGAAACTTTTATGTTGAGGACTCACTCATGGCAGTTCTACCTGCTGAGAATTTCAAGGAATTCAGCTAAAACCCTGACATCATTTATCCTTCTGCTTTCCTAGAAGCCATGCCACCGAGAAGTTCTGAGCATGCTCAATGATATCTTCAGGACCTACTGGGGATACTGAACAACCACAACTTACCCTTTAGTAATAGTTAGGGCACTGATGAATAATTCCAGCATCACTGAGCAACTCCCTGAGCAGTATATGCTAATCAGGCTGAATGACAACACCTGTGCTGAGCTCTGTGTCACCTATGATTGCATTATAACCATGTCATATAAGAACTGGGACCTTCCCCCTATGGTAATTGGGATAGGTATGAAATGAATGTATTTTCTTTCTCTCATAGCCCCTGTTCATGCATGTCAGTGAGGAGGTGCTTGTCCCAGAGAACACTTCTGAAATCATACTCTTCCTATAGGATGACAGCAGCCCACATGGCCAAAGGAGCCCTAAAGCTGTCCAAGAGCATACTCTCGCTAATAAGCTGTTTTGAAGGCTTTGGACAAAGAAATGGGTTTGCAGATCATGACCAATAAAGATAATGAGCATTAGCACTGTTAGGTGCCATTCCCAACTAAATCAAACTCTGTAGCCACTGGGAAAAAAAAAGGCCAAAGAAAAAAATCAAAAGGAAAATCTGCTGAGAAAGCCAAATGGGCCAATCTTACACAACCCCTCCTCTCATTTTTTTCAATAACACCAAAAAAAAAAAAAAGCAGAAATAGCAAGGGATAATTTTTTCCACCTGTATAAAATACAGTGGGATAGAAAAGTCTAAATATCCACCCAACAATAATTATCAAATTCTACACTGGGAATGGTGGCACAAGCCTATAATCCCAGCGCTTGAGAGGCTGAAAACAGAGGATCACTCCAAGTCCCATCTGTGTAGTAGATCCTGTACTAAACACATAAAAAACTATCAAATTCTGTTTGTGTTGAGAGATAATAGAGAAACTTTGAAAGAGACCAAACCTAAATTTGTTACCTAAGGACAATGTGTTAGGACTGCAGCATTATCTTGATCACACTCTTAGTTTGTAGAATGAGGGCTACAGTGCAGCGAGGGTGGGTGACTAGCTGGAGGTCTAGTATTTCTTCAATAAGAACATCAGATCACAAAACAGCACATCGTACATGTGGTTTCTCCTTACTGCTCCCTTAAGATATCACTAGAACCTGCTGTCTGACTGCAAGGCTGCCCAAGACAAATTGACAGGCAGAAGCAGTAATGTTTCATTTCCAAATCCAAACTGGGTATTGGAACTTCAGGCTGATGCTTCCTATCCAAGAAGGTATTTGTCTGAGTTTGAGCAATCCCAAAAGTCAATACAAGATTTCTGTTTGCTAAGGACTTAGTGCACAAACTGGGCCTTCTGGGAGCCCGCATGTATAGATTGTGCCTTTGACTGAAGTCCAAGAGGAAAAGGTGATGAAGGCAGCTGTCTTTAGTTTGTGCCTCTTACCTCATTCATTCATTTCGATTGTCTTCTGCTCTTCCTGGAGCTCACAAGAGAGCGGCACAGCCTACAGCACTAAAGAAGGGAGGCCCTTAAGCTCCAGGGACTTGAGCTCCTAGCTGCAAATTTCCTTTCATTCAAAAGAACACTCTCCACCTTTCTTTTTGAAGCACAACGCTTAGCATGACCACGAGGGAGGGAAAGTGTTTCTCACCAGGCATAAGCTGTAGGGTATATTTGAAAATTGAGATTTTTGAATTGCAATTGGCATCTCTCTGTGCCTTTCAGAAGGGGACCATCTAACTGCAAAGTGACATTTTGTGATCCTGACATGGTGGAGACCCCAGGAAAAACTACAATCAATCAATTTCTAAAACACAGGCTCAAGAAAGGAAGACCTCATGTTAGACCTAGAAGAACTTCTATGATTTTTTTTTTTTTTTTGTCAAAGGGAAGTTATAAATGACATTCATGTTCCAGATTGTTCTTCCTCTCTGGCTTTCTCATTGCTATTACCATGAGCAATATCATTCTTTCTACACCACAGGAAACTTTTGTGAGCAAAATACCATTGAAAATCTTTACTTTTAAATCCATTCACTCCTGGCAAGAAAGAAACCTGGATGAACTTTCGGTATACCCAGCTGAGTAAATGAGTGACCTTTCATTGATCTAATTTACTTGTCTCTTTTTATGCTCATATGATTTGTGTTATGCAGTTATTGAAGCTGTGCCTTTGTCTTTCAGCACCTGGAAGTCCCTCCTGGTCATTAGTTAAGACTCACAGTCCTTTGGAAACAAGAGGCATCTTCCCTCTGTAGAGGTAGAGAAGCCCGGGAAGGAACTGCAGCTCCACATGGGGGGCAGAGTCTTAACTGGAGCCCTGGAGGGAAGTCAATCCATTTCCCAGCACCCTTTGGGTAGCTTAACTGTCCATAAATGTGTGACCATAATATTCAGCCCCTGTGAACCACATAACTGCTTCTCTGAACCCCTTTCCTGGCAGCCATGCATTTGCTCCTGGAGCTCTTGGAAAGGTGGCCAAGGAGACAGAAAATGGGAGTCGGATGGCAGAGTGAGAAGGAAGGAAGGGCTGGTGATGGAGGAATGGATGAAAGTTCTGATTTCTTATCTTACTACTAAAACATTCTGGGGAGCATGGTGAGGCAGCCACATGGAGCTGATGGCTGAGAGAGGCCAAACACTGGTGCAGGCAGCTTTCTTTTTTTCTTTTTTTTTTTTTAATTTATTTATTTATTATAGTGTCTCGCTACACATCACGGACTCTTTTTTTTTTTTTTTTTGCAGGGGGGTTGGGGTCAGCTCAGCCCGCCCTGGGGGAGGGGCTGGCACGGCATGTGGTGCTGGGGATCGAACTGCGGTTCCTGAGAGCTTGCCTAAGCTTGCCAGAGCAGGAGCTTTAGACCACTGAGCTATCTTGCCAGCTCCCAGGCAGCTTTCTAAAGTAAATACAGAAAAAACAGCTGAGGGCATGTTTCACCCATCTTTTATGTGTAAGAAACCAGCTTTGTTACTTTACAGATGTGTGCACAATTTATTTCCCTTCTCAAAAAGTCAGTTTTCTCATATGTAAAATGGGATGAACAGCAATCCTCACAGTGCTATGGAGATTCTCTGAGACTCACTGCAGCATTCCAAGCTCTAAATGTCCACTTCTAATTACAAATACTGAACTGTGCTCACCTATTCTAGGCACTGTTCTCTTATGTATTAAAATCTTCCAACAATCCCAAAACGGAAGCATTACCTGTTCCTTCTCTTTTACAGATGAGCAAACTAAGAGGCAGAAAGGATTAGTAAATTAAATTACAGAGACAGAACTCACTCATACCTCCTCTCTAGCAAGTGTGATACTTATGATTCTTGTCATGATAGAATCATAACTGAGATTCATTAGAAAGCCCACAAGTTAGATGGGGATGCGCTTCAGATACATTAAGGACTTGCGGAATGATGAACGTAAGAAAGCAGAGAAAAGCGATGACCCATGCTTCCTGGTTGGGAGTTTATGGTGTTTCTCAGTGCCCTGGTGAATCCAAAAAAGGAAACAAGCTTGGGAGCAGCTGAGCAACTTCCCTGGAAATGGTTATTGGGCAGCTGAACAGAAGGATCTGGAGCTCAGAACAGAAAGCAGGACTGGTGTTGATGTGGGAGATCATCAGAAAACACACAGGGTCACATATGGCTGTGTGCAGAATGGGATGGGAGACGGCTGAAGAGGGCCCCTTTGGGATTAAGGCAGGGAGATGACATCAATATTTAAGGGCTTAACAAACATGATGCCTTAAAGAAGAGAGCACAGGGGAGTGGCTGGAGAAAGATGGTGCCTAGTGGAAGCCAAGAAAACAGAGTCTCCATATTGTTTTCCTACTTTGAAAACATAGAGCTAGAAGATAGAATAGTGGTTACCAGAGGCTGGGGAGGAAGGGAGGGTGGGAGGGGGGACATGCAGAGATTCATTAAGGAGAATAAAGTTCCAGGTAAATAGGAGGAATAAGTTCTAGTTAGATGTATCATAGTATGATCACTTACTCTAGTCATGATGATTTATTATAATTCCAAGGAGGTAGAAAAGAGAATTTTGAATGTTCACTGTCACAAACAAATGATACATATTTGGGGTTATGGTTATTTTATCAATCACCTTGATTTGATCATTACTCATATCTACATATCATAATACCACATGAGTCCAGTAGAAATGAATAATTATTACATGTCAATTAAAATAAATAAAACTCTTTTATAATTGAGAGAAATCCTTCCCTTTTCTCTATTTCGTTTTGTAGAATTCTACTTAACCACAAAATACAACGAATTTTTGAAATATTATAAATGGATTGAGTCTACTGGCTGCTCATTTTCTGGGAAAGTGAAAAGTTTTCACCGTGAGCTGAGGGGTGTCAGTGTGACCATCTTGTGCCCTCCTCTGTCTCTGAAACTACCTTCTCCATGAAGCTACTCCAGAAGGGCAGCTAGGTGGAAGAAGGTGTTTGTAATGGACCTGAGCCCCACATATATCTGTCCTGCATCACTCTGTAAAGGCTGAGTCAGCGAGCAGTTGTTTGTATCCATTTAATCATCCACTAGATCAGAACTTCCTTGATAGCATGAGCCAGGTCTTATCATCTCTGTCCTCCTAGTGCTCGGCGCTGTGTCTGCACAGTGCATGCTGAGTTGATGCTGCATAGGCCGTAACTGAACTTAAATTTTTAGGAAAAGCAAAACAAGTGTGTTCAAGTCAGCTTCTACCTTTATTCTGGTTTCAGCCCTGGTTCACTGCCTCTTGGGAAAGAGAGAAAGTACAGAGTTTCCACATCTGTAAAATGATTAAAATAGCAAAGCCAGTGGGAATTAAATGAGATTGTACACAGGAGGTGCTTAAAATGTGGCAAGCGCACCATACTTGTTACTGTTAAATGCCAGCTTCTCAGCTTGAGGGATAGCCAAGCCCCTCTGCAGAGGGTTTTAGAAGTCCCCTGCCTTCTCTGGCCTTTCCACAGGCCACTCACAGACCCAGGGGTCCCAATCCCTAACCCATTCCTGTAACTCCTGTCCTATAGGATTTACAGCCTGACTGTGACAACTAATTTTGGAACTGTAATGCCTCCTGTCATCTTCCATAAATTTGACATAAATAAATCACAAAATCCTCTTTTTATATCGCTTTTTATCTTGCTATGCTTCTTGTTTCTTTTGGAAACAGTTTTTATGGCAAATGCAGAGTGTAAATCCACCCGACAATAAAGCATGCCAAACAAGCGTGTAGAACAGGCACCTGAGAGGAAATTACCCACCATTTGCAGAGCTCAACACAATTATCAGCAGGATGTTCTGGAGTGGGCCTATTAAACGCACTGCACTGGATTCCTTACATGCCATTTGCATCACCCGAATACAAACAATACTGTTAAACAAAGGAAATGGGCACACACTGGTTTGTGTCTTCCCATGACCTTCTTGCAGCAATATGATGTTTCAACCTTGTGTACCCGGCTTGAGGCATTGATATCCAACAGAACCTCCTGTCTTTTGAAGAATGGTCCCATCTCAGCTGTATCATATGGTAGCCAGTAGTCCTGTGTGGTGTTGGACAGTTGACATTGATAATGAGACACAGAAGAACCAGATTTGCAACAATGTTCCTGATGCGAATTTAAACACAATCAGCCCCCTAGGGCTAGTAGCTACCATAAGGACAGTATATCAAATGCTGTTTAACACACCTTCCATTTTAAATACCAGGTCCCACACATCTGCAGTAGCATTGCCAGAAATCACATTAAGTATCCACTGAGCGCTTTCTCTCCTGTCCTGTTCACTTTCATCCTTATAGTAGTTACTGCTATCTCTACCACTTTGCTGAGGTATTTGAAACGAATACCTTAGGTGGTTCAAGGTCAGAAACAAGTCTCAGGCTTCTAAACTCATCATCTGTGATGGAACTGAGATTCAAACCCATGTCTCTGTCAAAATTTGGCCGATCCTGGAGTACTTTTTAGTTAGGCATTTTTTTTATTGTTTTTAATTTCTTATAACTTTCTTTTGGCAGAACCGGGGATTGAACTCAGGCCCTTATGCTTGCAAGCCAAGCACTTATTCTACTGAGCCATCTCCCCAGCTCCCCCTGGAGTACTTTTTAGATCAGGCATTTGGCCTTGATGGTATCATCACTGAGCTGTGGAGCAACAAGTGCGTGAATTTGTTAGTAATGTGAGTTTCGCTCTCAGAGGGAAAAGCAGCTGTTTCAGGCTGGTGAGGGCTGTCTCTCAGCGTGCCTTACTGCACAAGGGTTGCAGGTAGCTGGCTCTGTGTTTCCCAGTGTGGTTCCTTGAATGCGAGCACAGAAAGAAATGCCTGCCCTGCCTACTTCCCAGGATTCTTGAGAGCGAACACAAGAGTTATTTGAGGATGAGCTAAAGGCTAGAATTGCTGTGCAGATGAAAGGCCTTATAATTAAACGAAATTCTGATGAATCCTACTGCATTCTATTTATTTCCTGCCTAAGTTGCCACAAAATCCATGTGAAATACCATTATCCACATTGACACTTATAGAACACCCCTAAAAGCCTCCACTCTGTGCAGCAAAATTAAAGGAATGCATCCTGTGGCCTTTCTGTAATACCAAGTCAGAGCAATGACAAGCCACAGAAGAAAATCTACCCCACCGTGAACCAATTATTAACATGTTAATTTCTATGTTCCAGCTTTTGAAAATGATTCTGGGAACTACTTATTGAATTTTTAATTTGCAGATGATCGACCAAATTTGCTGAAATGGCCCTGAGCAATGAGGCCCAAGTGTGAGTTGGGCAGGTGAAGCAAATGGGTGCAGACCGCAGCGACTCACCATCTGACAGGACCTCTGTGCCTACCCAAGAGCTCCTCACTGCCTGCTCACAGACTCAGGTCTAAGAGAATACAACAGCTATTTTGCACACTTGTATATGGGGAGGAGAGGGATGAAAAAAATCTATCCTAAGAGACTTCTAAAAATTATCCCACGATCTAAATCTCCAAAGTCATTGCCAGGTTAGTCTTTGATGACACAAGCCCCCTCCCTCCCTCATTCCCTCTTTCCTCTGTTCCCACTATTCTTCCTTCTTCCTTGTACACTCTAGTGAACAGAGGAGCCCCTGCTCTGGCCTCCCGGAGCTTGCATTCACTCCAGCTGAAGGCACTAGAGTCAAAAGCACGTGTGATACAGAAGCATGGCAAGGGCTGTGCTGAGTCATCACAAGGGAAGGACACGGCTGGGCATAGGAGAGAACACACCAGAGAAGGAAAAAACAATAAAGTGAGGAGCTGGAGGTGGGTAGAGGGATGCAAGGAAAAGATGGTGAGGCCTGTTTGCTGCCACTCTTTCCATGTGGAGGCAGCAGATCCTATGTGATTGACAGCCTCTAGACTCTGCCATCTGCTGGGACAGCATCCAAATCCCACAGACACCACTCACGAGTCAGGTGCACTTGAGCAAACAGCTTCAGCTTTCTCAGCCTCAGTCTTCACCCCTGTGAAGTGGGCAGGGTGAGAGGTTGTTTTTGTTTTTTCTTCAAAAATTAGAGAACAAATTAAGAGTGTATCCATGACACTACCTAGGAAAAGATTCTTCAATACCGAGAGGCTGTGACCATGTTGTTATTACTATTGTTGTCTTCATTCTTATCAAAATAGTCTCTGTCACTGTCCCTTCTTCACAGGACAGAGCTGCTCCACCAGCTCTGGCAAACCACACCTTCCCAGTGCAGTCTGGCATCACCTGCACCTCATGGATTTAAGTAATCTCTCCTTCTCACTCATTTTCTACCTACACCACAGCAACGGTTAATGCTGCTTCCCTTATTTTTGCAATTGCATAATAATAACTTATTCTTACTAATGAATGTCTTTTTTAAATGAGAGCTAGGCTAAGCCTAAACATTTGGCCAGAGCTATGAAGCTGGCAAAGGGCTTTTACTGAGGAGAGGAGTTGTCATGGAAACCCACAGAGTCACCCTCTGATCCAGTGCAACAAGTGTGGAGATTCTCACCTCACTGGGAGGAACTCTGTGCTGCTCTGAGAAGAACATGGCTGAATGACTCATCTGCAGCCACATAGCTGCTCCTGAATTATTTTTTAAAGATAGTACAACAGAGTGCTAAAACAGAAAAAAGGATGGAGGATACAGAATTTCCCTATACAAAACAATATGAATTTGACAGTACCTGTTGTATTGCATAGTGCTGTCTTCAAATTAGTTGTTCAGATTGCCAGATACATGCATGTGAGATTGGAAGAAGACAGAAAAAAATTATAAGAAATTAAGAAAAGAGAAAAAAAAGGAAAAAAATTGAAAAAAAAGACAAAAATATTTAAGCAGTAACTATTCCTTTCCACAGAGCAGCAGAAAGACTAAAATCTAACCTTTCAGGTTCTCACACTAAGAAGAACATATGATGTTTGTACATGTGGGTCTGATTTATTTCACTTAAAAGTATGGTCTCTAGTTGCACCCATTGACTGATAAAATCTTCAATTTTATCCTTTTTGTAGCTGAATAATACTCCATTTGCGTAAAAATACCACATCTTCTTTGTCCATTCCTCAGTTTATTGGCATTTGGGTTGTTTCCAAGATTTAGTTATGATAAATTGTGCTACTATAAACATGGGTGCATGTATGTCACTGTGGTATGATGTTTTCAGTTCTTTTGAAAAAAACACATGGGAGGTGAATAGCTGGCTTAAATGGGACCTCTAATCCTAGCTTTTGAGGGACTCTCAACACTGATTTCATAGTGGTTGTTCCAGTTTGCATTCCCACCAATAGTGGAGAAGAGTTCCTTTTATCTACAGCACTGCCAGTATTTTTATTGGTTGATTTCTTGATAATAGCCATTCTTTCTGGGGTGAAATGGAATCCCAGTGTTGTTTTAATTTGCATCAATCAAATGACCAATGATGTTGAACGTATTTATTTTCCATTTGTATTTCCTATGAGCATTGTATATTCATCTCAAATGCCCATTTTTCAATGATCCATGATTGATGAGGCTGGGACTCAAGTCTAAGAGCCACAGCACCAAGGTCAGAGTCCTGACCAGTGTCTGGTTAGAAAGGCATGGCATGGACCTGTAAGCCTAGCATTATGGGAAACTGAGGCTGGAGAGCTGCAAGTGTGAGCCCTGCTGGGCAACTAAACAACTCCGTATCAGAATAATATATAAAACAATTGACAGGATATAACTTAGTGTAAAGGCCCTGGATTAAATCTTCAGTACTATAATCCCCCCCAAAAAATATTTCTAATTAGGCTCTGGAATAAATGGATAGCATTAATTTTCTAAAAATGTTATGGAGTCAAAGTACATAAAGCCCTCAAGTCCAGCGGTATAGCTCAGCAGACTAAGCGCTTGCTTAGGTAAGCATAGCAGCCAGGGTTCAATTCCTGCATGCCTCGCTGGCCCCACCTTCGGGTGTACTGAACCGGGCGTGGTGGCGTGCACCTGTAATCCCAGCCCTAGGGAGGCAGGAAGCAGGAGGATCACTGTGAATGTGGGCTGCATAGTGAGACCCTGTCAAAAAAAAAAAAAAAAAAGGTACATAAAGCCCTCAAGAATCTCATTAGCAGGGTTTACCACCATGTGCTTTATGATAGAAACTGAGTCACAGACATTGGGTGGCATTTCCAGGGTCCTTAACTTAGTAAGTGTTGCTGCTCAAACCTAGACCTAGGCTGAGCCTGCAAAACTCATTCGTAACTACCATACAAACTACCTCTCTTGATAATGCAGCTATTTTTATACTTTTGGAGATGCTCTGAGTGCCCGGAAGAACAAACAGGATACAAAGGTACCTACTGAAGATTTATTTACTGATACTTAGAGTAGTTTATTCTAGGAAGTGCTAAGCATTGAGACACGTAGAAATTTTTGATTATTGATTTTCTTCTGAAGTCAGCATGAAGATCTCAGTTGCCCATAAATCATGGTTCTCTGATGTCTTTACACTGGGTTCTAGCTCTAAATCTCTTGATTTTTGTCGAGTCTGCATCTTTCTCCCACTAGGTTGCCCACTGATCACACTCCCAATGGCCCTCCTCACAGGTAGCTCTGTCCATGGCACCTCTGGAACAGCAGGCAACACCGATAGGACCAGTTCTGAATGCCCCACTGAGTCCCATGGGGACAGAAGATTCTGACAGGCACTAGTTACCACAAGCATCTTAAGCAGTTATTTTCTTATTTCTTTGTTCTGACAATTACATTTGTGGTGAGGAGTTGGTCCATCTAAACAACACATTTAAATCCTTTTTACACTCCCTTCTTCCTCCCTTTGTTCTTCTCCCTCTACTTCTTTCTCCTTCTCTGCTAAGGTCATGACAATCCTATGTGTCATTTCTTAATAGCAACGTGAACTTCCTAACATTAACACGGAGTAAGGGAAGATAGCAAATATTTGTAATTCCAGCACTCTGGGCTGCTGAGGCAGGAGGATTTGCAAGCCGAAGCCCAGCCTTGGCAAATTAGTGACTCAGCAAGAGCCAATCTTAAAATACAATTGGAAAGGACTAGGAATACAGAGCTCAGCATAAGTACCAAAGCTCTGAGTCCAGTCTCCAGTAATGTGCACACATGCGCACACACCCTCCCCTGTTCCCCACCCCCAACCCCACCCCCGCTAACATCTAAACAGTCTTCTTTTTTAATAGCTATGGTTCACCTTTGGACTTAAGGATTCCTGCACTGGTCTGCAGAAGACTAAAGAAAACATTTTACACAAGAGATTCCAGCTCACCAGAGAAGCAATGGTTTGATAAGATGGAAAACGAGCCGACACGAGTAGCCCTCTCCCTGCTGCCGCGAATGGGCTGAGGGTTCTGGTGTGACCTCCTTGCACTCCGCTGTGGGAGCCAAGAGCCAAGGAGTTAATGGCAGTCTCTGAAGTCAGATAAACCTCGCAGCTCCGAGCGCAGCCCTGCTATTTTGCAACATAGCAGAACACAAGCTGTTAGCCACATGTCCCAGTCTAGCCCCTCCAATTTTCCAAATCATGATTTATGTGCTTGGATGCTTATGTCTGGTGCGTACGAGGTAACGTGTGGTGACAGAGGAGGTGGGCAGCCATGGGGAAGCTCTCCCGGAGGCTTGGCACGGCTGGGCTAGAATCAGACCCTGGAGAAGCGGTGGGTCCCACTCAAGGCCTCATCTGCTGCCTTCTTTGCCTCCATCAGTTTATTCCTGTGTGGCCAGGACCTTCCAAAATGAGTTACCTCCTGCTTGTTTCTCCCTATTTCAATCAGAAGAATACCAGACAGCTGCCCATGCTGCACTGTGGTGGCGACAATGACTCTGATCAAAGGTCAAAAGGTCCTTATGGCTCAGATTTTTGTTTTCCTTGGCAATTTTTCTAAAATGAGGAAAACAATATGTATTCTATTTCCTTCTCATGACACATGCTTAGACAGCGCAATGGCATTCGTCGTTCAGATACCAACACACATCCACTGCTGGCCACTTGGGTGCCTCAATGCCCAGCCTATAATTTGCCTGTTCTTCCTAGAACCCAGGAGCTAAAATGGGGGCACCTAGCACAGCACTGCCAGGGGTTGCATGCCCTGATCCCCACACAGGACTGGATCCATTCCAATTCCCCACTGCGTGAACATTACCTATTTACCACTGAGGCTAATGGGGTTTTAGCCCTGCCTCAAATGCACTAATTTTAAAATAAACTTGTAAGACAAGTTCCATGTAATTTACAGTAATATGTAATAATGATTCATGTAATCTGTATGTTGAGGAAAGTGTGTGTAGAGACTCAGCTTATTTTTTATTTACTCATCAATGAAAGTTTACTCCAATTCTATAGGGAACTTCTCAAAGCAAAAACTCTCTCTGAAAAAGAACAGATAATACTTAGCTCTGTTTTTGAGTCACCTGGCTTCATCTGCTGAGCTTTCTCTCATGCATACTTTTAGCCAAGTACGAGAACAAAAACCTAAGTTCTGGACCACCATGCCACTGAGAAGCACCATGCTATGGCTGTCACGCTGCTTAGCCCCAGGACGGTGGTGAAGCAGAATGGAGAAGAGAAAGCTCGTCTCTCCCAGGTGACACAGGAAGAAAGGCACAGACATTTAAGGAAAGAGAGTGAAATTTGATATGTAAAACATCAGAGGTCGTGCTCAGGAATAATGAAACTATAAGAAGTTAAACACAATCAGGTTTAAGGAGATAATGATAAAAATGAAAATCTGAAATCTCTAGCCAGTAGAATAAACCTAGGCTGGAAAGATGAATTCTGTATTTCCTACAAATAAACAGCAGCTTCTAAAAATAGAAAGCACAGGTGTGCGAGGCAGAAAGTTTCAGGGGTCCGTAGGTAGAGGTGGTCAGAGTATGACTTTTTGTTCCTCTCTGGGATTACAGATGAGAGATTGCAATCCCTCAGGTAACTGACATTTTATTAAACTGACACACCATAGTTTAACACATCCTTGATGAAATATTCATCTTCTCGCTTTTCAAACATAATCTGCATGAAAATATCTTGTGGAGCACTATACCAGTATATCTTTGCTGTGTTCCAATGAATCAAAGACCTATGAGATATTGATGGCAAAATCAAACTACTGTTTCATTTTATACCTCTCTCATAGGTATTCACAGCACACAAATATATAAAAGGTTCTGAAAATTCCTGGAATAAAATTATATGTTTTCTTTTCCTTAGTCAATACTTCCCAAATTTAACCTGAATGAAGAAACTAGTTTTATGTCATAATTTGGTAAATGTTATGTCATTAAAATGTAAGTTATTCTCATTATTTTATTGGAAAATTTGTGAGAGATGAATTTCTGTACACATCTTCAGCTGTGCTGCTCTGAGAGTCCTCAGAGGAGACCTTTACAGAATTTGACTTATGGCTTCCTGTCTGTGTCAGGGATGCGAGCTCAGCTCTTGGCTGAGCAAAAACATTAATTGTAGTATTACTAAACTCGGGGTGGGCAAGCCCTCCCATGGTGGTCCTTTTGGGCTCAGACTGAGGACTTATGAGCTTTCATATTGCTTCACCCTACTTCCTGCCCTGCATGTATTATCACTGGCAAATATTTGCAAGAAGGGCAGCCCTCTGGATGAAGATGGAACAAAAATAGTGCCTTCTTTGAAGGAAAGCAGCCATAGCAAAAAGTGTCACAAATTAGCTACAATATTAGGTTCTCAATTCTTTCCTGATTTCCTCAGGTGCCTGCACTTGGCTGTCCAAAAGCTTTCAAACTTTATTTTCCTTTCTTTGATTGTGCTGCTAGAAAGATGGAATTCTAAAGGAACTGCATCATGAAATTTATATTTGGGCAGTCTTATCAGCATTGGACATGCATAATCTTTCCTTGCAAAGTTTTTGCTCTGAAATTGTGCAAATTTGTTATTTAAAAAAAAAGAGAGGAAACCCTCTATGTTTCTATGGTGTTTGATGTCTATTTATATGTTTCTTAAAGATAAAGCATTTATTCTATGCATGAGTTGAATTTTATACATCTCTTCTCTTTGCCTTAACGGAAGTGAATTCTTATTGCATAGCCAAATTTCACACTCAATTTATTCTGCAGAGTAGCTCCCTTCCTCCAGATGGAACTATAAACTAGTAGAAAGAAGATTTTTTTAAGTGTTCTTAATTGAATGTATGGGATCTACTTCTGAAATGAAATCAAAAGCTTAGAAGGAAACACGGAACATCAGTGCTAGAGGACACTGACATCCATAAAACAAAATCCATTTGTTGGTGCCAAGATGGGGTGACAACCTTCTGAGGAACTGAATCACCAAGTGCAGAAAAGACTAACATGAATCAAGATGTGGAGGGAAAGAGTGACGCGCAAGTGAAGAAGATTTTTCCAGCTGCTCTGAAAGCTATTGGAGATCAAAGAGAAAGTGTCCTAATGGTCTAGCAAGATGAAAAGTGAGAAGAACAACTAGAAAGCCCTAGAAAACAGGCCCAAGTGTTGGGTAGATTGAGAGTAAAGGATTTGTTGCAACATATCCAATATTTATTGAGTACCCAATAATGATAGCATGGGGAAAAATTGCTTGTTTAAGAATGTGTGTGTGTGTGTGTGTGTGTGTGTGTGTGTGTGTGTGTGTGTGCGTGTGCGTGCGGGCGCATGTGCTTGTCTTTTTTCCCACAAAGCCTGTCTGACAATGGTGTATGGAAATTAAGCGCACATCCTGGTGGGAATCAAAATAATGCTAAAAGCAGTAATAATAACAAGAACCATAATAACTGCTGTGTGCTTGCTTGCCCTATTGGGAAACTGCCAAACCTTGATACCTATTATTTTATTTAAACTTCTAGTGTCTTTTGAGGCTAAAGCCCTGTCTCTCAGGCTCACAGTCATAGATTAAGGCTTTAAACCTTTATTGAATTAACGAAACACCTTATTCATGTGGTTACTGCTATTTTCCTTCTTGTGCACAGAAGTTGAGTCTGTGACAGTCTTGAAGAGGTCAGAACTCTACGCAGTTTGCAGCCACCCAGGCTGGCTCTCACCCACAACTGCAATGAGGTTTTTACTTCAGTAATGAGGTTTCAAGTGTGACAGTGGTGACGCCCTAGGATTGAGAGTCACACGTGTGAATCCTTGCAAAGCCAGCAAAGAGGAAAGAGTATATTTGCATCACAAAGACACACCTCATTAGAGATTTGTGTCCATTCTTAATTATATGCTTGTCTTAAGTTCTGCCAACCTTGTTTTTCTCAATCTGTAAAATGGAGAAACTAAATTCTGCACGACTGAATTGTGAAAACTTGAACCTTTGTAGACAGAATAGTATTTAAATTTTAAGAACTGATAAATATTTTTATTGCCTGTTTAAAGAATAACAATCCCAGGTACTTTAAATACACTGGGTGGCATTTTGTGGTATTGACTATGCAAAAATAAGCATTATTGAGGACCTTGGTTTTTTCACTAATTTAAATGACAAATTGGACTATGGTAGCTTTGAAATTTCTCCCCAGTCTAAGAGGAATTGAACACAGATAACAGCCAGCAGTTCATAATCAGGTGCTGAAAATGCACTTCCTGAGTGCAGATTCCAGTTCAGACAGTTTTAAGCTCTGTAACTGAGGAAATTATTGAAGTTTTTAAGGATTTCATGTCTAATATTTAAAGTCCAAATATCCCAGGGATTGGTTTCCACACCTGTAATACCTGCATCATGCTGAGCGCAGTCATGAGGATCAAATAAGCTGATATTCTTAGAGCAATGGCTGCCCAATAAATATTAGCAATGATAATGAAGATACTGGTAACAAAAATGATCATGGTCCTTCACAGCCAGCTCAAGCCATTGGAAATTCTCAGAAGGCAAGTGAGGCAGGCTTGATGGAATGACAGATAGGGCAAGGTGGGATGTGCAATGGGTAGACATGAGGGAACTTCGGGGGCCGGCTGGGACATGGAATGTGGAGACTTTATTCAGTATTAAGTAAAGCAGCTAGAAGTACAGACACAAACATCTAGATAGAACTTTAGGCTTAGAACTCTGAAGGGGGTAGTCAACCACTGCAAAGAAATGTCTGAAAAGAGAAGGGGTATATTAAATGAAGGGTGAGTGTGAGAGCGGGGCCATTAACATCATCATAAGGAGGTCTCTCTTGGAAGCGAGATGCAGAATTTTCACTCTCCAAAAATCTCCCAGGCTATCTTTGAGCATTACCATCTCAATCGATCATTTATGCAGTATCTTAGTTATTTTTCTCTCATTGCTGGGACAAAATACCTGACAACCACAATTAAGGAAAAAAAGGTTTATTTAGGTCACAGCTAGTGGAGGTTTCAGACCATACTCAGCTGGTTCCAAGGCAGACTGCCACATTGCAGAGGGCAGCAGTTCATAGCAGTGGAAAATAGCAAAAAAAAAAAAAAAAAAAAAAGGCAAAAGGGAGGAGCATCAGAGCAGTGGCTGAGGCCAGCCTTTCTGCTTTCCTTCTATTGCCTCAGGCTGTCTGCCCCAAGGTGAGGGTAGCACTCACCCCTGGAATCCCAGCCCAGCAGTACTCAGACCCACAATTCCAGCCTTGGATCATGAATTAATCACAAACTCTATAAGCCACTCTGTGACTGCATGTAGCTTTGGGGGGGACACCTATACATAAACCATAATATCCAGACAGCCTTTACAATGATTCTTTTAGGTTGAATTGTGCCATTGCCACCACCACATTTATGTGGTGAAGCCCTAATCTAATTCAATGTGACTATGTTTGGACATAAAGCATTTAAGAAAGTAATTAAGGTTGAGTGAGGCCATAACAATGGAGCTGTAATCCAGTAGGGATGATGTCCCTCTAGGAAGAGGAGGTGACATGAAAAATTCAGGTAAACAAGAAGGTGCAACAATGTGAGGGCACAGAGAGCAAGCACCGCCTACGAACCAATGAGAGAGGACTCAGGAGAAAGCTACTCTGCTGGGGACCTTGACCGTGGACTCAGCCTCTAGAACTGGTGTTCTAGTAGTTTCTTGTGTGTGGGCCACTAGCTCTGCCTCTTGTGGGAGCCCTAGAAGATGCATATCATAACTGTGACAGCACACAGAGTTGCACTGAATAACTGCTGTAGAAGAAAACAGGAAAAAGAGAATCTGTTATGGAGGAAAAGAAGAGAAAACGAGGGTGGGAGAAAGTGGAGAGAACAGGGGTTCTCAAGCCCCACCCTGAAGCACAGTGGTGGCAGTAGCCATGGGTGCAGAAGAGTATTTCCACAGCCTTCCCCTGAGAGCAGAGCTGGCCTCTACAGTACTCACCCCTGGTCCAGCATGTGGAGCACCTTGTTCGCTCTGCGCATATGCTGAAGCCATCCGGATTTACCCTGCCCTGCGGCCCCAATTGCTCTTCTTGCCACTGCCTTCACTGAATTTGAGCCAATCCGGGTGGAAAAAAAAGAATTCTAAGTAAAACCACCTCTACGTTAAAGAGAAGAAAACTACTGCAAGTTTAGCTATCTGTAAAACCTCTCATTGTTAAAAAGAAGCAAAAGAAAGTACTAAGTAAAATTTCAAAGAAGCTGTCTACCTTCTATGGGGCTACCATAAAAAATTTAAGAAATAGATCGCTATAGAATAAATTATGAATATAAAAGAACACTCTCTATGATCATCACTCTCTAACCTCCTTACTTTGAATGCAGACATCGTACCTGTTTGTCAATAATTTAAAGATAAAATATGCACTATGAGGCACTTGATATATTTGCATATATTAGTTTGCTTTCTGTTTTCACATACTATGGGTGCCATACTACTATTTAAAAACTGCTAATTCATTGTATAGCAGAAGACACATTTACATCAAAATGACAACTGTTTCAGCTGGCACTTATAGAAGGGCTCCATTCAGATAAGAGTGGCCCCAGCTAGCACTTCACCCTGGGACTCAAGCATCCAATTTGAATGGAGGCTTGCTTACTTACTGCGATAGAAAGGAATCGGCATCACATTGAAGCCACTCCAATGAGTCAGGAGAGGACTATTTGAAAGGACATAATGTATTCAATAGTAAAATTCTTGCCTGTTGAGGTCACCTAACCATCCTTCTCTATTCTGTTTGAGTTTACTGGCTGGAGACTACTTTAATTCATTTTGTAGCACAACAGTTAGATTGCGCTCCATTTATTATAAACATTTGGTTTGCATAGAAGTTATACTATGTATTATTAATCCATAACAAAGTCTTTTTAAAAATATGATGAACGAGGTAACATAAAATGTCATTCTTTATATACTTTAGGTGGCTAGGCAATTAAAGTGTCCAGCCTAGACAATTCCTCTGAATCAAAGACTGTTTTCTGATATAGACCCACCTTTCCGACATTATCTATAGAATTACAAAACATATGATAAATCCACACATCTGACATGGTTATTTCTATCAGGTTATAAGCTAGTTTGTAAACTCAAATCAGCAGCAAAACTATACCAAATTAATGAAAGTCCATCAGAAAGTGTATCATGCCATTTCAATTCCAGGGAAGTCCATTCTGAAACACTCAGAACAAATGGCCAGCCTTTTTAGAAGTATTTTTTATTTAAAGTGACTGCAGAGAAAGGAAAAAAAAAAAACTACCCGCAGGATTGCATGTACTTCACATCATGTCCAGGAAGCTGCTGCAGGAACAAAATCAAATGCAATGTGTTCTTCGCAGATGAACAAAAGCTTCTTCAATTATAAAAGAGTAAACTGATAATAGAATCCCAGAGACAAAGAAGTAGTATGAACACACGGCTCGCTGCATACTGGATATGCGGCTGGGAAACAACTTACACCCTACTGTATATAGACAGACAAGGGAAGGGAATGCGAGGTCAGAAAATGGAAGAAGGAAGAGGAGCCCCACGTTTCCCCATGCTTATGCTGCATTCAAAGGATAATTTCTCATCTAAAAATGGTTTAACCCAGTAATGCAGCCAACACTTTGGGTTGTACATAATTATGGAAGAACACTAGCACCATCTCCCTCTTACTTCAAGAAGATAAAATTGTCATATTCAGATGCTGACCTTTTACCACGCAAGATGAAGCCATTAATAAGAATTTATTTTAACACCAACAACTCCAAAATGCTTTCAAATATCAATTTTAAAGGATACTTTCTCCTGTATCCTTTATTATAAATGTTACACAGACAAAGCAGAAACCAAAAATCAATTTTTAATATATTTCTTCCTACCACAGGGCATGAGAAACATTAATGGTTTCTGCATCTACATGGCTTACAATTATTAGCTCTGCCTTTCTAATGTGGACCTCATAATGTAGGCCTGGCTCATGACTTGGGCAAAGGAGAGCCATTCTCGAAATTTTGCTGGATATCAGTTTATAAGCGCTAATCTGGGACCCTGAGAGCCATGCCATTGCTTGCCCACCCCACTCCCACCCCCTGCCCAGCATCTCAATATTTACACCATCACTTACACAGAGACAGCAGAACAACTTAAAACTTAATGATCCCAATTCACAGCCCTGCAGGGGGGATGAGAAGCCTCTGTAAACCTATTGAGGGATGTTGCCATGGGTCTTTGCTATACAAGGAAGAAAAAGAACCACTCGGATGGATGGTTTTTGTTTCACTTCTATTCAGACAGCCTCAGCATGGGCTTCTGTACCTTTGCAAGTCAAGTGTGCAGTGCCTTTAAGGCCATTTCTAAGGACAGATAGGTGGAGTGGGCATCTCTTCTTTTACCTCCTCTTAGCATTAGATCCCCTGAAAAAAACACTTTTCTCTCTCAAAGATGTCTTAATGGGGCTGCTAATCAGAGCACATGGGCTGTCTCTTTCCTACCAAGTCATAAGCAGGGGAACAAGACCATTGTAATGACTGTTTTTCAGTTCGTGGGTCCCAGGCCCTCTGTACAGCTCTGACCTTACAGTGCTGAAGCCTGTTTCTTCACATTTCCTGCTGATTCAATAGTTACCCCATGGTATGTCTTTTCTCTTTTGATTATTTTAGCCAGCATCCATTCAAATGACTTGAATTCAAACCACTGGCAAGCAGAAAGGGGAAGATAAGTAGCTTGGTCTTCATTCACCTCTAAACACATTTTGAGAAATGTCATTTATCTGTTCTGTTCCCCATTCCCTTGCCCTATGGTTTTTAAATCATTTTTCTCTGAAAGGCATCAAGGCCCTTGACATTTGATTCTACTCTATCTAAACTTAACTTCTGTATCTGACCACCAGGAACTCATTGTTGGAGTGAAATAATTTTCCAGGCTTAATGATGTCTTCTGCAAATTCCCATGATCCCTTGGTCAGTCTACTTAACTCTTCCAATCTCCATCAACTTCAGTTCTTAGGTGGTACAAAGAGTAACCATCTGTGCCCATTTAAGTGGAAAAAAATGAACGATCAAAGGATATAAAATACTTTCCAGAAATTCTAAGAAAAGTAATACTGAAGCCTAAGCAGCCAAGCATAATGCTCAAATATCACCCCAAGGTTGCTCAGTGGGGATTTGTGGTATTTGGAACAGCCACAGACTTCCCATGACTCAGGACTGAGTTGGGTGTATCAGGCTTATATTACACCCCTGCTGCTACCCATAGCAGGTTCTAAGTGGAGCACCACATGGCAGAAGTGCCACATTGCATGGCTGAACCCGAGAAGCAAAGCCTAGGCAACACATTTCCATTCTGTGCCTTCAGGGAGGCAAAAACGCACATGGTGCTGATGATTGTGAACTTCACAGATGACCACTGCACTATCCCTTATGGTCCCAACTCCTCCACAAGACCTTCTCTATGTCTTATATGCTGTGTGCCTTTGCCTTTAAACTGCTTTGAAATCTGTTCTACATCGCAAAAGCCCCAAACTTGATTGAGCACATTTAGCTTCATTGTAATTTGCACAGCACTTCTACATGTGCCTCAGCAGATGCTCTCAGTGCTCTGTGAGACATAGATCCCATTGATCCCCTTTTATACATGCGGAAAGGAAGTTTTGATGAAAGGTGAATGACTTATCCAGCCTCTTTGTTAAAACATGATATGCCCATGTGAATAAATACTTCATGAGAACCGACATCAGGGACATTTATCTTTTGGGTGTTCATTTTCTCAAAGTATTGGTCATCTATCTAGAAGAACATAAATAACTTCATATGCATGGTCCTTGCTTTTCAACTTGTATAACAAAGTTAAACAAAGTTAATATGACATGAACTTTCCAAAACAGAAAATGAAACGTTCAAGAAACAACTACTGTAAGAATCTCCCTCCTGCGTCCTATAAAACCAACACTAAATGCACTCAGTAGAAAAAGCCATGGAAAGAAGAGCCAAAGGAAAATGTATAGAAATCATCCAGCCCCCTAAAAGGCAGTTGACAAATATTAATATAATTAATACTATGGTTACTAACTTCAACAGCAGCAAGTTGCAACCCAAGTGCCACATTTGAAAAGCCAACACTTTTTTTTATAAACAAAGATTTACTAGGATATAGTTATGCTCATGTGATTGTATTTTATATATTGTTGGTTTTGTACAATAATAGCAGAGTTGGGTATAGTGGTGGTAACATGAACTCTATGGCCTGACAAACTTTACAGGAAAAAGCTGTTTGCTAACCCTCAATTTATGAAGTTGAGCAAATCTTTTGCTAAGTCATATATGTTCTGTTTCTGTGGTTGAAATGTAGAGTCATTATAACTACTTCACATTATCACAAGAAATGGGAGAGAAACTTGTAAAGCACCTAGCCCAGTGCCAACCAAGCACCAATAAACTCAAAAGTATTTTATCCTGCTTCACTTCCCTTGACATATGGTCACCATTGGTCCTACAGGGACACTACAAAATGTATACAAGACACCATGAGATCATAGAAGTCTCCAATTTGGGTGAGCACACATCGAACCCAGAAGAAATAATTTTCAATCTTGGCACAATCAGCTAGGAGAGTGATACTTCAGGCCAGTTGTGCCAAGAGTTCCTGTGTGCACCCTTGATAATTATTTGAAGTACAAGGAAGAAAAACAGGGCCCACTGACAAATAAGGGAGAAATTTTTTGCACAAACATGGCCAAAATAAGCCTGATTTTTTAATGATATGATGCAAAACATAAGCCAAGAATTTCATAAAAAAAAAAAAAAAATGAAGCCTGTGCCTACTATTCAGTGATGACAACAAAGGTAGGAAAAGAGAATAAATGAGAGAGAGAAACCGTGTAAGGTTTTTCCAATAGTTTTACAATAAAGTTACTGCTGGCTTATACACTAGGCCCTCTTACATCACTCTTCTTAAGGGTTCTTGACGTTGTATCCCTCTTTTCTTTATCATACTTCCTCCATCTGATTTCAACTGGCTGAGAGAGCACACCTGTGCCTTTTTCACTGTACATGCCCTTAATAAAAAATCTTTCAGCACCCACTCAAACATAGAAATATCCAGTCACAATCAATATACATGTATGTGTGTTCTTCTCTAGCAATGCTAAAACAGAGAAAATTAAACGCTAGACTAAAAGTTATTATAAAGCTAAATTTTAATATTTTCTGTCACTCCTGGACACACACACACCTAAATTAGTCTTGTAAGAAGATGATCCCTGGGCTGATAAGCTCAGAGCTGAACGTGCTGCTGGGGGTGGGGCTCGGTGGGGGGTGGGGCTCGGTGAGGGGCGGGTGGGTGGGGCCGTGACCTGGAGGGAGGCATTCTGTACCCTGTGCTGCCTGCTCTCTACCTCCTGGCTGCTGGGGACCCAGGGCTTGTCCTCTGCCAGGCCCGCCTACCATGCCCTTTCAGAGTCAGTTGGCTATGAACTGAACCCTCTCAAATCTGTGAGCCAAAATAAACTTCCCCAATTTTCAATGTGGGAAAGCAAGGAAAATGCAACCCGTGAAAGTCCTGCCCTTCTCTGCTATTGCGCTTCTTTTACTTCTCCTTCATCATACTTGGCACAGCTCAAACCCTGCATTTATTTCCTCTGTTCATTTAATGTCTCTCTTTTCCTACCATTCCGATAATATCACCAGTTCTAACATCTACATAAACATCTGTTTGAACTTTGAGAGGATCACTGCCACATCTGCTTTACTTATTAAGACATCTTCATAATTTGTACTTGGGCACACTGACCACAATACTAAAAGTGAGTAAGCGCATACATAAACCAGTCTACTAAAATAGATCCTTTGAAAAGCCACTGTACTCAGAATTCTCTCATCACTTGGACGATCTACTTAATCTCAGCAAGTGAGAGGAGGTGAAGGCTATTCTGCCCACAGATTTAGAATGCTTGGTCCATGATGGCCTGGTTCAAAGGCAGGAATAGTCCATAGAAGTGAAAAGTGGTGGAAGGGTGCTCAACACATGGTAGTTAGGATGCATAGAAAAACAAGAAGAAGTTGCACTCAATGTCAAGAATAGGTGCTTCCAGTTCAAACCTTCCATAGCCTACCTCGAAACCAAGGCCTTGCTTTTCAACAGCACATGTAGCTATCAGCTTCATCAGTGGATGAACACAGTGCATCCATGAGCCAATCACCTTCCAAAAGCACCTTCTCAGGGCCAGGGAAATAGCTCAGTAGAATAAGCCCTTGCCTGACAAGCACAAGGTCCTGAGTTCAATCCATGGTACCAAAAAAAAAAAAAAACTTATGCCCTAAAAGCACCTCCCCTAAGCAGGAGAGAGACTTTGTGTGGATATTTTCGATCTAAACCATAAAACCTTCAAAGGATTAATGTAGAAAATAAGCAATGCTTTTTCAAGAAGAGAGCTGATAAGATAAAGCCAGATGAATAATTACATCTCTTTTTCTATAGTCATCTTCATTTTTCAAAAAGCCTCTTCTCTGTCATTATAACTGATTCTCACCAACTTTTCAAGAGGATGAATCTAGGGATTTTTATGCCCATTCTACAGAAGAAAGAGCTGAAATTCTTGAAATCATTTTCCTGCAGTTATACATCTGGTGGGTAGCAGGCCAAAAACTAATACTCAAAGGCCTCAAAATCCTCTTCCACAGCACGTGAGCAGGCTGAAAAGTGGGCTCTGCCCTGGAAATTCTTGATATCTTCAGGCGGTATGAATTAGAGCTGTCTGAAGAACGCAACAGACAGAATGCCATGGAACACTAACACTTCAGAGTGGCCAGAGGACCAAAGTGGAAATAACTAACGTCCCAGGGATTAAAAAATGAAAAAGATTTCAGGGTTGTGGAGAGGTTGGAGGACAGAAACTGAGGGATGACCTGCTACCTCCCTCAGGTCCTTCGGTGTTCGTCATACAGCAAGAGGGGAACAGGAGGCTCCTTGGTTCCAAGGAGGACCAGAAATGTGAGAAAGAGTTTTTTAGATACACAGGAAGAGATGGTTTTTGGCTATATCTTCACACAAGACATAGATGCTAGTGAGGAAAAAAAAAAGTTTTGGATGACAATCACTTCCGCTATCTGGGTTTCTAATGACAAAGAATGAGAAAAGGGATCCCCCAGTGCAGAGTCTTTCTGATAGAGAGTCAGGGGAAGAGGCTGGTCTGGTTGGTCCTGTGCTCAGAGAAAGCTGCTACATCCTAGGCAGGAAAGCGCAGAGACCACGAGCACATGCTTGCAATTTTGGCTGCCAAACTACATCTGGACAGAAGGCACTTACCTTAGCCTGGATATACAGAAACACTTCGGAAGAAAGGAGATAAGTGAATGTCTCACAGCTGTGGTGATTTTGACTCATTACTTGTCTAGGTGCAAAGTTTTCAACTTTGAGACTGGAGTAGAGAAAAACTATCAAATCAGGCACAAATTATAATTCATGAAGAATTACTTCAGGACTGGCAAGTTATGATGTCTCTATTCTAATCCGTAAGTTCCTGACACGTAGACCCGGGTCTTTCTTCTCACCCTTTTCCTGGGTGCAGCACAGCAAGCAGCCTCCCCTCCCGTGTACCCAGGCTCTGCCTCACCCCAAGGCTGAAAGCCATCCCGCCAACAGAACACGGACTGAAATGCTGAGACAGCAAGTGGATTTAAACCTTTCCTTCTTATTTTTTTCATAATTACAGAAATTTAACTAAGATGTAAAATTGTTATTTATGCATATGTGATGGTTCATATTAAGGCTATTTCCCATGAGGGTTAATCAACCTATTAGGGAGCTATGAATAACACTGCAACAAAATTTTCAATAAAGAAATGATGATCCTGGGGCTGGGGAGATAGCTTGATGGCATAACCATCTGCCTGGTAAGCACAAGATCCTGAGTTTGAGGCCATGCCATGCCTACCCCAGAACCTCAAGGCACCCTGCTTTGTTGCCCTGAGAACTAAGCATGGTAGTGCACACCTGTAATCCCAGCACTAGGGAGGTTAAGACAGGAAGATCACTATGAGTCCCAACTGCTTAGCAAGACCCTGTATCAAAAAATATGAGATATCTTCTTTGAAAAAATTGATGGTGCAAAATGGCAAACTGCCTTCAGAGGTATTGATGAAGAAATCAATCTCACTTCTCTAGTCCCGTTCTGACACCTGACCCAAGGAGAACACACTGTCAAGGTGTGTAGATTTGGACTCTGACTTTCATCTCTAGACCTCAGTTTCCTTACCTGTTAACTGAGAAGATTCGGTTTGGCATACTGCAAACACTTTTCCAGTTCTAGAACAACCTGACTTGCTGGCATTAAATTCCTGAAGAGTTTGAAAGGTAAGCTATATATTGAAGGCCTGCTTAGTGTCAACAGAAAATTAGAGAAATTCTAGCAAACATTTTGAAAGTGCACTTGGATGCATCTCAGTATTAATTGAAATGCCTTAAGGCAGAGTTTTTAAAAGTCTCTAAAATATTTACATACATTTAATAGAGATTAGCTAGCTAAAAAAGATTTAACCGTACTTTGGTTCATGGCACTTTTTATCAGTTTAACTTAAATGTAATAATACTGTGACTCGGGTTCGCAAATTAAAATGACTTGTGTATGACTCCAGGTAACATTCAGTTAAAAGTAAGAGTTAGTCAGAATGTATTTGCAAAGGTGGGGGCACAGCACACACCCAACACACACAGGTAGAGCTGTGAAGCTTCTCAAAAGCTCAAGCAGGGAAGGTTGCCCTGCAGGAGACAAGGGCAGCCTTTACAAGAAAAACCTATAGAAACCTACACCAAATTAGGCATTTCATATACAAGATCTCACTTCATTCCTTCAGTCTCCCAATTCCAGTGGCAGCAGCATCTGCCATCACATTTTACAGTGATGAAACTGAGGTTGAAAAAGTCCGATTTCCCTAGGTCTCTTAGCACCATGTGCAGCCAAAGTGTAGTTTAGACTAAGAAATGCGGGCTTTCTCCCCTGCACTGATTTGCCTCTTGGCAGTGGTACGCTATTCAACACTGAGGCACTATTAAACCATCATGATAAGCAAATGGCATGTTTAAGGATCATCGCAATTAAATCCACAACATGTTCACCAGACATCACCAAGAACACTAGTTCTTTCTTATTTTCATGTTTTCTTATATAATCTAGAAATCAGGTTATTTGTTAGTATTTCATTATCTATTACACTGCCACAAGAATTCTCCACAGTACCGCACCTTAGTGTCTTAGTAAAGGCCTAGAGCACTTCTTCAGGTACACTGTGAATACTTAGTGGATGAAACCACGGACTCTTCATGGCAGCAGTCCCTGTGATGGTAACTCTCAAAGGTGCAGAGTCACAAGTCACTGGTAGAGACAGTCATAAGATGATAGCTCTCTCTTTTGCCAGCAAGCCTCTGTTTGGGCCACAAATAGCATTCAGGACCCCTCCAGATCCAAAGGACTGCAGGAAGTGGCCTGATTTCAGTGGAATCTTCCACAACAGACTCTATCCTGTGAGTGCTTGTTGGTACTCATGTCTGTACTCTTTCCTTACCACAGCACTTGCCGTCCTGCCTTCCAGTCTCAAGGAGCTGCTTTTGATTTCCTAGACCTATGGTGCTACTGAATCTGACAGATGCTGTCCACTCAGCCTGCCCATCTAACCTGCTTCTGATGCCCCTGTGTCATCATGCTGCCTCCTGTGTCCATGGGCAGCACCTCTGCTGCATCTTCCTGAAGTACCACAGGAAGATGGTACTAGCTTGTACACCTGTGCATGATAACTTCCCGGTCACTGATTTCCCTGATCAGTTGTAAGAGCCCCCCAAGGGTAGAGCTGTAATTTGTTCACCACAGCACCCGGACCTCCCACCTCATTGGCACATTGCAGTCACCTACAAACCTTGTTAAATGAAAGACAATGAAGGATTCTGGAGATTCACGTTGCTGGAAATATCCAGATGCAAAACTATTCTGACAGACAAGCCTTGGAAAGCAAAACTTGTTAGAATTTCAGGATTAAGTAGAGGATTAAAAGCTTTTTTTGAATTCTAAAGTATTTAGACTATATCCATATTTGTATGAGTAAAAATTATCCAATAATACATATAGGTTTATTGCTGTTTACAGGGAATATGATATAGATGATATGTATATGAATATTTATTTATACCATATGCATTTATACATTTATATATTATATACAACCAAAAAAATTATAATTATAAAATAATTTAAAGCACAAATTTATGTATTTATGTGTACATACACATGTACATGCACACCTAGACATAAAGAAATTAGTGTATCTATTCAGAATACTATGACATATTATTAGTAATATATGTTTATATGCAATATATGAGAACATATAGATAACAGTAAATGTGAATATACTTTTAAAAGCTAAGTGCATAGACATAAAATAGTACTGTACTTCCATGACTTATAGGAAACAAGCATTACCTTAAATATTTCCTGATATAGACAGTAACATACAGAAAAGCAAGGTTAGAAAGGTTGTCAATAAGTGCATATCTATCAAAGCATTTCTAATCTTACTATTATTATAAGACCTAGCACCTTCTAAATTTTCAGATTAATGGTTTTAGAATTTGGAGTTTTCTTTTATAATGTACATTTTTGTCTTGGTTAAAGAGGAGTCACAGCAATAATAAATAGTAGCCATGGCCTCTGAATACCATATCACTTTCTTAACAGATATTTTTAATGTGTGCCTTGTCTTCAAAACAGAGGACAGTCGGGCAAGGGAATGGGTACTCTGAAGTGTGCTGCCACGCTGCTCCTCTGGGAAGTCACAGCAGTTCTTTGGGCTAGGGGAGGGTGACCAGTAAGCCCAGTGGAAGACAGTGTTCTGAATTTCAAAGAGTTGAAGAAATTTATGGAGTGAAGCTACCTGGCTTACCTCAGAACAAAAACTCCATGAAGATAGCATTGCTGGTTTTTCTTGTTCTACCACTCAGCCCTTTGGGCAGTAGGTGCCAGTAAATGTTTACTGAATTAAAGAAGGATGAACTGGGTGAATGAGCAAAGGAATAGAAGAATACTAGAACTTTCTATTTGAAAAGAGTCTTAACTTTAATTTCATGATTCCTAGTATGACCTCACTTATATATGAAAATTATGCTCTCTGGCTACTCCTTGACAAGATGAACAATAACTTAAAGGTAAACAAGTACACAAATGGAAACTAGAGCCAGTGAGATAGCTTGACTGTCTAAAGCATCTGCTTAGGCAAGTTTAGGCAAGTGCAGGGGACCTCGGTTCCTTCTCCAGCATCATACTTCACTAGCCCCGCCCTCAGGGAGAGTTGAGCTACCCAAAAAAAATTTAAAAAGATGGAAACTAATCATTCTATTGCCATCCAGAAGGCAAAAATTGTTATAGTTTTTTAAATTAATTTCTTTGAATAATTTATCCATACAGTTAATGATCACTTCAGATATATATATATACATATATATATTTTTGTATAAATATGTGTATAAAAATTATTAAAGTACACATTATTTTATATATAAATATACTTTACACTTCACAAATATATTTGTGTATAAAATAATATCTTTATAATAAATTACATAAAATTTATAATGTATTATTAATAAAACATCGCTCTAGTTTAATTATATATAATAGTACATTATTCCCTGTGCCTATATGTGTGTACTTGTATTATATGTGTATTTGTGTGTGATGGATAATAATAAAAAAGACTCACACCTTTGGGATAAACTTCCGGGTATTCCTAAGACACAGTTAACACAACCAAGAGTAAATCATGTTATACAAGTATTCCACTCACTGTAATGCACTATGAGTCATGTTCACATTAGTGAAGTAAGTACACAGCCAGCCTCAAAGAAGTAGTGCACCGTGAACTGCAGTAAACAGAACTAACACACATTAGAATAGGTCATTTTCTTATGGTAATTAGTAGGGTACTGCATTATCTCTAAAATAACTGCCATGTGCTTTCAAGAATTCTGAGGAGCAACATCCGTCTCCCATCTGATGGCACAAAGCAGTCAGCAGAGGCCTCTCTGAAGACTGAGCGCCTCAGGTCCAAGGATGCAGAGACCCTGCCTCCTTTCCCACCCAGTGGAGGAAGGCGTTTCTAAGCCCAGGTCTTGCACAATGTGGAAAGGCAGAATGAGCCTCATGGAGGTGTGGGGTTCTCAAAGGCATCACCACCCCAGAAGACATGGCCAGGAAGAGAAGAGCGGCACAGTTTTTACTTACTCCTGTAGGTGGGAGTAGAGAGGGACACTCAACCCTGACAAAGCAAACATGAAGTTCAGGAAGAGAGGGGAAGAAACATCTTCCTCTGAGACTGATATTGGCATCGGTTGCTAAATCTGCTCCTGCACATTTTAAAATAAATGTCTTGCCCCCTAGAGTTTGGCAGCTGCTAGGAAAACATCCTTATAAGTAGGTAACTTGAAATTTAGTTTTTCTAAGCTCACTAAACATGAGAAATAACTTTCTAAAATCATTATTCACCAGAAAGAACTGCACTTCCCCAGTCCAAAGCCCCAAGATCAGGACAAAGTCTAGCACCACTCCTGTTTCAGAAATGACCACCATTCCTCATGCACAAAGCTAAGAGAGAGAAGTAAGTATTCTGTTTTGCTTTGGGGGAGAGTAGGGATATAAGATGATAACAAAAGTTCGAAGGAGGTAGGAATGATGTGTTTTCTACTCTTATATCTTTCAGCTCTGAGCACAGTACTACTCAATATATGTTTGTTTGTCTAGTAATTAACTAGTCTTGAATTAACAGAAATCAAACTCTAGACCCTATGAGAATAGTCAGGTAAATACACCCTTTGCTTTTTCTGCAAGCCTGGATCTTCTCAACCACTCCCTCTATGGAGCACAGCTTTTCTCTCTGAATAAACTTTAAAAAGAGGCCATCAGTAACAACAAAAAGATAGGGCTGGAGAGATAGCTCAGCGAACTAAGTGCCTACTTTGGCAAGCACAGAAACCAGAGTTCAGTCACTGGTCCCACATGCCGTGCAGGCCTCAACCCCAGGCACGCTGAGCCAGTGACAGAGTCCTGGCCTGGTAATGCACACCTGAAATCCCAGCACTGGGGAGGCTGAAAATAGGAGGATCACTATGAGTCTGATCTACATAATGAGACCCTAGACCAAATGCACAAATAAAAATCTAACTAACTAAATTAATTAATTAACAACAAAAAACGGTCAAGGTGACAAAGTCAGGGACACCCAAGATGCTACAAGGAGTTCAACTCTGCTCCAAGTCACTGATCTACATCACCTTGGCATATTCTCCAACAAGTCTGCAGAGTAGCTAATAAGGACTTTCATTGGCTGTGAGAAAACTGAGAATGGAATGGTTTGAACCAGTTTCTAGAACCATTGTCAGCTAGATGCATGAGCTCAGGTTTCTGAAAGCCATTGCTGAGCTCTCTCTAGGACACCCCAGGTATATCAGGAACTAGATGGGAAAACTAACATATAACAGAGATCAGAACCCAAAAGATGAGAAAGTCAAAAAGGAGTGGAGAAGGTGAATATAGCAAAAAAAAAAAATTAGCAAAAGAATGTTGCAACATCAATATACCCAAACAGTTGGGCATAAGTTTCTTAGTGTCTAACAAATTCCCACATCTCATTCTAGGGAAGATCTCAATGCAACAGAACAAATAATTTCCCAGAACTGCATTGGAGAAGGAATTGACCTCAGAGTTCTCTTAGTAACATGCGTTAAACAATATAACAAATAACTCTTGCTTCAACTGGCTCTATGGTAGGTAGGATTTTCTCCTCCTTTTTCCTCCTCAGTCCTTTTAGGAAATTTCAATCATATTTCTTTGTACCTGTTTATAGAAACTAGAACATTCTGAGTCATTCTATTTATGCCACTGGGCTGGAAGAGAAAGCAGAAACACACAAGGTTGTGTTGCTCTTAGGGTTATGATTACTATTGAGTACCAGCCTTCTTCCGACTGTATTCCATTCCCACTGCAGGTCGAGAATCACTCTTCATGCTCTCTGTACTATTTCATTCAGCCAGTAGGAAAGCTTTTTGAAATGGGTATTAGATTTCTCCATGTTAAAAAACATTCAGGAAACTGGATGCCTGAGCAGTTATATAACTCACCTACCAGGTTTTCATCCCGGAAACAGCAGAACTGGGATTTGAATCCAAGTGGGTTTGACAACAAGGCCCATTTTTTAACCACAGCTAAATGGAGGATGCCTGGTTTTGTGAGTGTTAATCGTACCTTTTGACAAGCTGCATGTTCCCATTTTAAAAGAGTGATTGAAAGGCTCGATATAGCCCATTAATTTTATACCCACTTGTATCAAAATCTCTTCAATTCCCTTTGCAGCTTTTCTGCTTTCATTTTAAACTCTTCTCCCCTCCACTGCTCTCGCCCTCTATGTGCACACATGGAAATGAAGTCCACAGGCTCCTTCGAGCCAAATCTTTCAACATTTGAAGACCTGGTGAAAGCATACCCTCAACTTTCAATTAAATAATATTTAATTCACATAGAACTTTCTGAAAAATCCAAAGAGCCTTAGGTACTGTGAGTCAGATCCTCTTAGTAGCAAAATTATTGCCTAGCCTTAATTGTGACTGCTTTGGATAGCAAGTTCACATCATGCACCAATCCTAGAATCTGAAGGAAATTGATCTTATTTTACCCTTCCTTAAAAGCCAAAGGCCACTAAAACAAACACAAACAAAGAGAAAACTCTATGTATATAATAATTTATTTTTTTAAGATTTATTTATTTATTTGGTACGGGGTCTCGCTATGCAGCTTGGGCTCATAGTGGTCCTCCTTTCTCAAGCTCCCCAGTGCTGGGTTACAGCAGTGCACCATCATGCCCAGTTTCAGTGGCTGACATGGTGCGGGGCCAGGACTGCATGCAGCCCCAGGGAACAAACCTGGGTCCTAGCACTTGCCTGGCAGGTGCTTGGACTGCTAAGCTATCTCCCTGGCTCTGGGTATAATAATTTAGAAAGTATAGGAAGAGCTATTCTCCCATTATAGAAGCTACTAAGAATAATGATAGTATTTAGCAATTATTAAATATATACTGTGTGCCAGTTGACACGCTGTCTTCACACTGATCATTTCGTCCCTCAGAACTAAAGCATATCCAGTGCAGATGGAATAAATTTAACTCCTGAAAAATATAGAAAAAAAAAAGGATAGATGAGGACAGAGGAGTAGAACACCGGATGAACATAGTGGAAATAAATTGCAAATCTCTAATGCTTCCTAGTTAAGAAGAGTTTACCAAATTCCTACACAAAACTGGGCTCACAGATTAAAATTAAAGTCAGTCACAATAGTAAAATACTTGAGATGAGCTGCAGTGCTTATTTTGGGTACTGGATACATTATTTGTGTAATTTGGTTTCATCAGCCAGAAACTGTGGTGGCCAGCTCCATTTCACAGGTAATGTAACTGAGCCCTGAAACAGGGAAATTACTTACCAAAGGTTGCTCTGCTGCTGTTCGGGTTTTGGACCAAGCCCAGATTCACCACTAAGTTTAAATCCTGTCAGGATTGTTTGTCAACTACCTGTGTGGACACAGACTTCTGAAAAGTCAGCCAAGCCTTTAAAGGACAGCAAGTATTTTTTTTTTTTTTCTAAACAACACAGCCAAGCAATGATAGTGGCTGTGTTGACTAGGGTGCCATTCAATACCCCTAGGAATAATTTTCTCAGTGGTATCCAAGAGGCTTAAAACAATCCATCAGACACCTTTTCTTTCCTTAGAGGGACTCCACTATTAAAAAGGTTGTCATTTATGTTTGACAATTTCTCCTGAGGTTAAAAAAAAGAAAGAGCAGAAGTTGCCAGAAAATGTGAATTGGAGATAAAATGTCCCAGCCTGGTCAGAGGTGCAGGCCATGAGCTAGTACTAAGCTGAGGATTAGAATCATCTCCAGGCGAACATTCCTTGCACTACCATCCTGGCCGTTTTCCCTCCATCATGGCTTAACAAATCCATCCTGCTCCTGTCCGTGTAATCCCTGTGTTGTAGACACTAACCAGTTAAAGGCTCCTGAGCAGATTTAAAATGTTCTGAAGCTCTAAGAGTACAGGGTTCTTTGATCCTCCCAGGAAGATTCAGCAGAAAAGTTTAAAGTACACCAGTCAGAAAGAACTACAGAAAGGAGCTGCTTTGTTTCCTGGGGTAAAAGTGTCTCCGGGGGTTTAAGAGAGAGGTAGTCTATAGGGAAGTCATTTCTTACTAATAAAACAGGCTTTCTTGATACAAATAATCATTCACACAAATTGGACAAAGAGGAGCGAAAAAACATGACTACTAGTAATGCACCACAGAGTCATCCATTTTTGGGCAGGCCACCCCACTGTATTCAGGTTGCAACTAACAGCGATGTGTGAGATAGTTCTAGCCATTTAATTTTATAGATGAAGGAGAAGAAAATGAAAGAAGTGCTTTTTGCCAAGGTCATAAAGAATAATCACGGGGACTTCTGGATCTCTAGCTCACATCTGTCAGATTTTAAAGGACACATTTCCTGCATTATGCCCCGGTGTCTCAATACAAAGATACAGCAGCTAGCAGGAATGCAAGAGGCAGGAGCATGCATGAGATATCGGGAGAAAAAAAACGAAGCTTACAGCACAAGAGACAAAGTTAGGCCCATTCTGCAGGACTTCAGAGACTTGACAGAAATGACAGTGACTAAGGCAGTGAACTTAGTCACTGCTGTATACAGAGAAGGTGGAAATAAGATCAAAAGAAAAAGAAAAGAAGAGAAATTAACAAAGTAGAAATGAGATTGCACTAGACTTGAAACAGTTACCAAATTTGCCTGGAAAGGATTTCTGCCTCAAAAGAAACACAGGTACAAGAGTATGTCTGAAATTGGTAGTGCTCTACCTAAGTTAGCAGTTTAGTATAATGCAGCATGAATCAAAATCACTGAGATACAATCAATCTCTCACTGTGGCAAGTTTTCGTTACAAATATTGATCATATTATAACCAAGGTCTGGCCCACACCTAAGAGAACCGCTAAACAGGGGTTGGCATGTTCTGATTGGTCTTACTGGTGCTCTGGGATACCTGGTAGAAGTCAAGGGTGGAAGTCATGCTGACTGATTTCCTGGAAGAGAGATTCTCCACAACACACACACACACACTCATATACTCACACACCCTCTCTCTCTCACACACACACACATACCACCTGCAGGGAATTTTTTGCAGTGTATTTTTTAGTTTACAGTTCTTCTGTTACCTTCAAAACACTGTCCTGTTCTGAAGACTCCACCATTTCCTTGTATCATTGTCCTGGTTACTGTCTCTCAGGAGCACGTAGGTGAAACTCATGCTCCCTTCACTTTGCACAGAAAGATCTTCATGACTTTCTCCATGGCTGCCGCCTACCACCCCTTCATTTTGATTGTTTCGCTCTTCACTTCCTGACTATTCACCAACTTGGAAACCTCACTTCTGCACTGTGCAATGTCTCCCTATCTCTAAAGTCCCTTCTGAAGCTGACCATGCAAAGAGGAAGTAAATACTCTGTGAGCCTCACCATGGACCCTGCCCTTCCTAACCATCATTTACCAGTCTATTCTCCAGTAGACTGTAGGGAGGAAATGAGTGGCATTCAGTTTTAGATGCTCATTGATGCACTGGATGAAACAATAAGAAATCCCTCTTAGCAATCTAGTGCACTTCACAAGTCGAAGCTAGTTAGCTTTGTGAAAAACACTGAAACCAAGCCAGAAGATGCTCAAGGGCACAGAAGACCCTATGTGCATCAACTCTTCAGAAGCTGTGCATAAACCACTCTCTTGTCATCTTCAGGACAGGAGGGTCAATCCCCAGATACCTGCATGTTGTGGCTGGAGAATTGTCCCAGCTGTGATGTTTTCTACCTTTGATGGTGGAACCTCTTGGAGCTTAACAACAGCAGAACTCCTACAGGTACATTTCAACCCACAGCACCACTCTATTTAAAACACCAGATCCAAAAATCACACAGGAAGTGAAGAGTGCCCATTGCTCCAGATCAGGTGTGATGAAATCAAAACCAAAGAAAACGGCTTCTACAGATAAGAAAATCCCTGTCCCCATTGGTGAGAATACTTTCAATCGAAGAGGATTTCCTGGCTAAAACTGCAGCACAGGCTTTCCATTCAGCAAGTCTACCATTTCTCAATCCCAGAGACAGGATGATGTGTCTGATCAATCAAAGCTTATCAGATCAGCCCACAGGGCCTGGTACTTAAGACCTTTTCTTCTTCCCTGCCTTCCACCCACTCCTCCATCACTTTTTAGACTGCTTCCTATTTTGCCGATGGAGAGAAGAGAGTGAGAACACAAATAAAGAAGGGAAGAAGGAAGCAAGCAAGCAAGGAAGGAAGGAAGGAAAGAAGGAAGGAAGGAAGGAAGGAAGGAAGGAAGGAAGGAAGGAAGGAAGGAAGGAAGGAAGGAAGGAAGGAGGGAAGGAAGGAAGGAAGGA
>PVKA01000036.1:0-20810 GCA_004027165.1 Ctenomys sociabilis
AATGAGCCATCTCCCTGGCCCAAAAGCAGAGAGGAAGTAAGCCCTATTAAGTATAGAGACATACATATTACAAATAGGTAGATAGTGTAGATGATAGGTCAATAGACAGGACAGATAGGACACACACAGATGATAGAAGAAAAAGAAAGGAAGGAAGGGAAAGAGAGAGAGAAGGAGAAAGGGAGAGAGAGAGGAAGAGTGTGATCTAGAGCTTAGTGACTTTCCTGCTACTTGGCCTGATTAAGCCATTCTAGGGAATAGCAACAGGAATTGTCAAAATGCCCCATCAGTGTAAAGCTAGAGGGACTGGGAGATAGCTCAATAGAATAAGTGCTTACCTGGTAAGCACAAGGACCTGAGTTCAATACCTAGTTCCACAAAACTAGAAGTGCCTGCTTAGGCAGACACAGGGACGAAGGGTTTGATCCCCAGTGTGCTGTGCTGGCCCTGCCCTTGGGGCAAGCTGAGAGGGTGACTGAGACGGGGCATGATGGCATGCATCTGTAATCCTAGTGCTTGTAAGGCTGAAAAACAGGAGCGGTCACTATGAGTCTGATCGGTGCCATGCTGGAGGCTCTATCTCAATATATTTTTAAAAAATTAAAGGTACAGTGTTTCTCACCTTCATGCCATACTCCTCCTTCAGCAGCTGGCCATGTGCAGATGGCACACTTCCTTTTCAAGCCCTCTAATCCTCCATGCTGGGATCCACAGCAGAGGGCCACCGCCTCACCCCCGTGTCTACCCCACATCTGTCCTATGTGGTCCCCCACCATCTGCAGCCCCATGCATCTCCACATGCACTGAGCCATATCACGCAGAGCATCAGTTACTCAGCCACAGGTTCTTCGAGCCCCAGGGAGCTGGAACAGTTTACTTATTGGAAAGGTGGGCGAGGGAGGGAGCCATACCAGCAGCTCTCTTTGTTATCATCCTCCTAATATGTAGATGGTTGCAAGCTTTTTCTTGGTTCTGTCTTGGCCTTGTCTTGGCCTTTATGTCCCTTCTGCTTCCCCTCCCTGCTGTCTGCCGTCCCAACTCACACCCTGTGCCCCTGACCTGTCCTTTGCCAATGGCTGCCTCCTGCGTGTGGCCTTGGCTCCATCAGGGCTGGCTCCCCTCGATGACCAGGGCAAGGAGGCACGGAGCTGTTTCCCACTCTTTTCTTTCTTTGTAACTCTTCATCATCTGTTTTTTGCAAGGACACCATCTCCAATTATGCTCTCAAAGGCAAGCCTGTGCACGTGCACACCACCACCAAGAGACAGTCTTCTCCGTATTCCCTCATGATTGTGTCTATGAATAAAACCCTGAAGTCATCAGCTGGATAACAGACCTATGGAGCACTTGTACAGGCTTCAGTTAAATTGGCTGTGGCTTCAACTAACATCATCACTAGTAACAGTAACAATAAACCTCCCAAACCCACCCACGCATACCTGAGAGCCTGACAGTGCCTTGCTTGAGATGTTCCCAGGCCACTGTCGGGGCAGAATCCTCTGAATGGGGAGCAGGAGTGGCCTGATAATTCTCTGGCTTCTTCACTCCTCAGGTCCTTCCTCAAGCTCTAGGTCCTGCACAGTGCGTGCTTGGTCCTCCTGACGATATCTCCACCCCTCTCTCATCCCTTTACAGTTCTGCCTTTATGGTTACTAATCATTGCCTGTACCCTGCCCTTTACCCTACTTCCAGCCTTGTCTGACCAGACTCGTGGTTATCAGAAGAAGTTACTCTCAGACAGCTTAGAGATGTCATACTGAACCCAAGTAATTCCCATTCTACCCACTTTAATTTCTTCCTCAGCACAGAGACACAGTCCCAGATACCCACAGCTATAGGAAAGGGAGGAGTATTTTGACTCACAATTTCTAAAGGTTTCTGTCTATCTTCAGCTGGCTTCAAGGTGAGAAGCATGGCAGAGGCAAGGGAGAAGAGAAAACCCATGCCTGGTGGACAGGAATCTGGAAGACAGGAGAGAAGGAGGAGAACACAGGCCCTGGCAGGCCGTGCCCCCGGGGGGTGCCCCCTCCAACCAGGCTTCAGCTCCCCACACAGAATTCAACTATAAACACATTAGGGGGCTGGCCCACCCATGCTATCACATCTCATGGCCCAACAACCCCAGAACAGCCCCACCTGTGAGCACATGGTACTTCGGGAACACATCCAGCTGCAAACCACGAAGTCAGGAAGCACGTGCTACCCTCCCCCCCTTGACCCACCGCTGAGGACATGAATGATATTCACTGGGCTCCAACACCATGCCAGCTGCTGTGTGCAGTCCTCTCCAATAATCACCTGCCCCCAATGCATGGTTAGTCCATTTGCATTCTGTGAAGAAGCTGGTGTTTTTCCCATACCACAGGTGACAAACTTAAAATTCAGAGATTAAGTTTGCCCCTCAATGACATAGAGATCCTGTATCCCTAATCCAAAAACCTAACTCCAGAACCTGAGACTTTGAGCTGTGATGAAACACAAGTGGAAAGTTCCCTGCTGGCCCCTGGGCATGGCGGTCAAAACAAGCACGTGAAAAATGCTATGGAATTACCTTCTAGCTCTGTGCTGTAGACACACATGGAACATTAAGGAATCTGGCCTAGATCGCGGCCCCACCCTCAAGCTATCTCATGTACATGCAAATGTTCCAAAAGCCAAGAAACTCTTAAGATCTAAAGCACCTCCAAGCTCAAACATTTTCCATTAAAAAATAGATTAAACTCAACCTACACAAAGTGAGGAACTGCCGGGTCTAGCACCCGCAGAAGTCCGTAGTTTTCGCCAGGCTGTCCACGAGTATGGGGGACAGCAGTGTGTAGGCCACATTCTTGCCTGCCACGTGCATGTCGTCTGACTCCCCCGCAGCTCAGAAGAAGAAAGCAGGGAAAGGCATGAAGGCAAAGTGACCACTTCCTCACCGAGTGGGAAATCCTCCTCGAATGCACTGAGGTCAGGACAGTCACAGGTCCTGCAGAGCTGCACAGCGCTTCTCTTTTCCTGATGTTTTTAATTCAAGAGCTGAAAGACCTCTGTTCAAAATGATGCCCTTGTGTGCAGCAGAGCCAGCTAGGAGGGAAGGCAGGCCCCTTTCCCGGCCTGCAATGCTGTCCCTTGATTCATCCACTGAGTCTGGCTCTGCTCGCTTCTGAGCCGCCTCTGTCCTGACATGGCGATTTCCCGGAGCCAGCAAACTCTTTAAACGCACAATTATTCCATTCAGTCCCCTTTGCCTTTGCTGATCGTCTGCGGTATGTTGCTCCCATATCCTGCACCTCCTACATGTGCCACAAAGTGTTTCGAAGTGGAAACCAACTTCCTCCACGCAGTCTTTTTGACACTGTCCTTACAAGTTGTTCTCTTACGAGTTTCACTTTTAAGTTCATCGCCTCGCTGTGGTGAATGTCCTGCTCAAAGTGTCCCCTACAGTCCACTGTCTTCAGCCGCCCTCGCTCTCATCCAGTTCCCTGCATTGCTCTTGCATGGGACCTGTCATTTAATGAGCAGAACGTGGATCTTTTGGAGATTACTGACTCAGTGGTGCCAAGCAGGGCACAGAGTTTCCTAGAAAATGTTTTAACACTGGGGAAATGGAACCAACATGAATTGCTTCTCTGTCATTTTCTTTTACATTTAAAGGTTGAGATCAATAAAATATGATGGCTTCATGTTGGGTACATGACAGTGCCATCTAGCTCATTACTTTCTATTGCTTCACCAGATTTGCCTTTGTTTCCTGACCTTGCTGGTTTTTTCACTTTCTGGCTGAAGTGTCCACCCTGCTTAGATTTTCCTTTGTTTTCCTCACCCACAGTCTTAGTCCATCTCTGGGGAGATGGACACACCTGCCCTTCCACACTTTCTGTGTCCCCTGGCAGTGAGAGATAGGTTAAAATATTCTATAAACCCCGTCACTATATGAGTCATGATGAGATTTTTAAGCTCCAGCACTGTCCAAGTTAAGCTACATTGAAGAGATGGGAAAGTATAAATGGGGAAAACCTAGAGATTTAGAGCAGGAATCTATTTGTACTCATAGAGCAATCCCATGGTCCTCAAATGTGATACTTGAAGCAAAATAGCCCCCAGAGCTGCTACTTCCATAAACAATGCTCCTATTTTCATTCCTATATCTCTAGTTTTACTGTGATCATTTTTAGCTTATCTTGTAGTTAGTTATACAAGAAGAAAAGCCCACACACATGGGAAACTTCTAAGCAGCATGGTACAACTTTAAAATAGATGTGAAGCTAGTTATTTGGAATTCCTTTACATCAGCTGATGGCTCACTTGAATTACACAATTTTGGAGAATTAGATGCTCTTCAAAGTATTACCTTAACTCCTAGCCTGTTATACTCTGAGCTAGTGATTTTTCAAGTTTCACTGAAACAGAGATCTGTCCATATGCGACTTATACAAACACATACCAAGTAGACGTCAAAGGAAATTCAGAGGCTTATCAAAGCCCTTTATCTTCACCCATAGGTGTGATGTAAATAAACCACATGATTCTACAGTTGTGTAAGTCACACACACACACACACACACACACACACACACACCCCACAATGCACACCAGTGCCCCTTCTGACCAGTTCCACTTTTCCCTATTGTAGAATCTAAAGATACCTTCTGACCTGTCTAAACCTTTGGGTTTTAGAATGATCACTGTTTGGGCTTTCTTTGATCAGGCTTTACATGGAAAATAAAATTGTGATTTAGATAGTTGGGTCCCAGTGGTCCTGTCTGCATTCAGCAAATGGCTCCATGTCACTCTGGCATCACAATGTGGGAGCCACAGAGCTTGGCGGCAGTTAATCCACTGAGCCCCTTAATAAGCTTAGGAGCACGTTCATCGAAGGCTGACGACTTAGGCGCAAACAGGGAGAAAATATCTACTGGGGAAGCTGAATTGGTTTTAATCATCTGCTAATCACCAGTAATGAGACCTGCTCTGGGGAAGAAAAGAAAAACAGACAGTTGGGGGGAGGTTTTGTTCTGCACAGCAGAGGAACACGGAATGAGGGGGCAGCTGGTATTAGGGAAGAAAGGATGGAAAGAAAGAAGGGATTTGGCCCGAGCAGAGAAGCGTCCTCTCTGGCCCTCTGTTTTGTTAGCTGAGTGTTCCTTTCATTCAGACCCTGCAACTTCAGAGCTCACAGCTCCCTGACGGCCCACCTCTGTGACATGCTCCTGGAAAAGAGGGACCTCCTTCCTGACACCTCACCCTCCATGTCTGCTTCTTGAAATTCAACCAATAGCTCTGCCAAGTGTCCCTGTTTTAGTAGAGAAGCACAGTGGGAGATACTGCTTTGTGGAAGACTTAAAAAGGGTGCATGGTAGGGAAGCAGAACGCTAGGGTGATCGTGATGACGCTGTCCTTGGGGACAAAGCCTGACCAGGAACCCAGAAAGCCAGCACCCAAACAGAAAGCCCCATCCTAGCTCAGCTGGCCCTAGGGGATTTTTGAGTCCTAAGCATGGAGTCTCCAGATGCCCAAGCACCATGATGATGCGGCTGCCACATTGTAGCCCATCTCTTCCCAGCCTTTCCTTCCATAGCTCAACATTTCACGATGGCTGAAGACCAGCTGGGCGGGATGGCCATAGCCTGCAGTGGGCCGAGCTCTGTGTGCAGGGAGGTACATCAGCTGGCTTGCACAGCAACCATGGGACAATCCCATTCCAAAGACCGGACAGAGCTGCGGTGGCCCTGGAAGGCTGCTTGCACCACCGAGTCTTCCTTTCCTGGGACCACCTACCCATCCCTGCAGCCCCAGAAGCCCCAGCTATGCTCTGCCCATGAAAACAGGCCTCCTTTCCCATCCTCTGGCTGATTCTCTCCTGCCATCCCCTCCCTCAGTCTGCCCTTGTTCCTTCTACTTCTGCCGACAAGAAGATGTGCCGCTCTTCCTCAGGCCGGGGCTTCATTGTGACTGTGAAGTCCGTGTCCTCTGCAAGCACGCTTTGCTGTCTGGTACGTGTCTTCATGGTGATAACTTCTACTAGCAAGACAGAGCGTCGTAGAATAAAAATCACACCCATCTCTCTCAGCTCTTGTGGTAATCTGCCTTTAAGCATATGTGGCACTCACTACCTTCCCTGGGGTCATGAGGATTACCGTCGACCCTCCAACTCCAGGGAGAGTGGCCGTCTCTGCTGTGTTTGCCACATCACCTAGCACACAACCCCGCCCAAAGTGAATCTTTTTTGTTCTAAAATAAACTGAATGTTACAGCTCTGGGTAGAAAAAATCAAGTTAATATTTCATGTTTTGTAAAAGTATATTTAAATAGTTGAGTCTTGGTATAAGAAGCAAACCAAACTCCTATCTATTTTTATTTGTTAGCCATTTGTATTCATTATTCCAGCTATAAGCAACACCTGGATTAAGGAACACTGGATTAGAAATGTCCATTATGTTCTGCTGAAAAGGGGAAGGGCGAGGCTAGGCCAAGCATTCCCTGAGCGCCTCAGTCATGATTTCACAGCTGCTAACATGACTGGATCAAGGGCTGAGGACGCCCTGCTGAGGGAGACTGAAATGCAGCTCTGGTGGCCTCAGCCTGGAAAGGCCAGGGCACAGTGCCACTGGACTGAACATGGCTTGGAGGCCTGGGAGGGGACACTCACACGGGCTGGAGCACCGTCTCAGGGAGCAGCTGGAAGGGAGCCATTGTGTCCCATTCAGTGGGCTTAGCAAGGAATTTCCTGCCTCAGCTACACAAAGTGCAAGAAGACCAGTTCAAATAGTGGTCCTCGGAGGTGGCCCAAAGTCCTGTGGTGAGCAGGGGAGAGCAGGAGAGAGATGCAGACACCAGTGAGCCTTCAACTCAGGTCACTGCTCACACTAGCTATGCCGGATTATCTGCTCCAAGAACTGAAAGTCCTTTTGGGAGCCAGAGCCCATCAAAGCTGATGGTACCGGCTGGAGTCTAGAGGTGCGAGATACACTCCTGGTGCTCAAGGAGCCCTTCATACTGCTGTGATCGCTGCTATCTCCACCACCACTTATCTCCAGTGCTGAGAAATAAAGAAGGTAACTACTACATCTTTCATTGTAAAGGAGAGAACTGAGGTCCAGAAACAGTAACTTAATAAAGGTTAACAGTCAATAGGGAAAGCAACTTTTATTAGCATAGAACTTTTCAGATTTTGGTTTTGCTTATCTCAGACACAGAGCAGAGAGAGGGGCTGACACTGTTCTAGCTGCACAATGCCTCACTCAATACTCATGGCTCATCACAGCCATGAAGGGAATCTGGACTCAGCTCTGGGCCAGCAGCACTTTCCTGGGCCGGAGTCTACATGTCTGCACCCACCTAGCACCTGGAGAAAGTGTCCTGCTCAAGGCCACTGCTCCTGCTCCATCAAAGCCTGTCAGGGTCCTCATCAAACAGTGAGAGCATCATTGGCAGGTAAAATTTCAATGTTTAAAAAAATTATAAATTATCCAGTCTACATACTCAAGGACTTACTTTGTCTTGTTGCCAGCACTGGTGGCTAAGCAGAGACAATACCTTGGGAACTGTGCTCATGTTCACAAAGTGAACTCATCAAAGTTAAACAGCAAGGGCTTCCCAGATCCCAGCCAAGGCTTCTGCTGCTCCTGCAGCGCCATGCCTGATGGAGACAGAGGAGGGGGTAGAATGGGAGAACAAGAAGGAGAAGGGCTCCTCTCACTGTCTCTCAGGTAGCTAGAGAGACCCAGGAGACCTCCTTCCCTTCCCACTAGAACAGCTCCTGAGGTAAGGAAAGAGGTTTGGAACTGTCCACTGCACCATGAAATTCTAACCCAAAAGAAGTAGCTTGGGAAAATTCAGAATGCAGAGCCCAGGACAATCTCCTTTAAAAGGATTTTCTTCCTTTACCAGCCAGTTCTCTGCCTGCCTTCATGGCTGCTGTGAGGCTGTGAGGTAAACCCATGAAGAACAGGCTAAAAGAGAATCTCAGGGAAGAGCAAAAGTCAGAGAGGCCATTGGGTACTTAGACCCCACACGTGACTGGAAATGAGGAGGAAAGGAGGGAAGGACTCACGCGGAGGGTCCTGGGACGGTGGCAGAGGGAGCACCTGGCACAAGCTCCCAGCAGGCCCCTAGTCAGGAGGCAACTCTTCAAGACGGAACCAAGTCAGGCCCTGATCTGGAACATTACAAGGCCTCTGCGGGGCTTTAGGCCAGTGACGGTCACATTCCCTTCAGCTCTTCACTAATAAATATCTCTCAGGCCATGACACAGTGATGAGTTGGAAGAGAAAACGTGACAGGCATGGTCATGTCTTCGAGGCTTGATGGGGACCTCCACTAAGGCTGTGTTGATGGAGGGAAGGAGAAATACCAACTGGCCAAACAGAGCATTAAGAACTCCTCATCTACAGAGCCGGCTGGGCGATGGCTGACAAGGACTCCTAACTCCGTGGGACGCAGTTGGCTATGCCCTGGTACTTCCATGGAACCTTTCCATGGTAAGCACAGGTTGGCTGCAGCTGCAGTCATCATTTTCCATCGCTATAACACAAACCCTGGGTGGGAGGTGTGATTAGCTCAGAGACTGGGACTCGAAAGTCTAAAGTCTGACGGCTGCAGCGATTCAACCTCCATTGTCACATGGCTGCATCTCACCAGGAAGGACGGAACTAGAGGTGAGGCAGAGGAAAGGTTACCTGCTGAAGCAGGAACCAGAGAGCAGGAAACGGCATCGTACTCTCACGAAATCCCACTCCTGCAGGAGCTCAGCTATTCCACGAGGATGACATTTACCCCCTTCGGAAAGCAGCATCCCCACCAACCTCATGACCCAGCCGTGAGCCCCACAGTACTGCCGGCTTAGGAGCCTCCATCATGGGGGCTTCTGGGGACCAGCCATACCCACGCCATAGCAACTGTTGGGGAGAGGATAACAGCTGTGAAGGGGGGTGGCTGTGGGCTCCTAGCAAACACGGCTCACAGGCTTGCTTTCTACAACCTCCAGACATAGACAAAATCATGGCACTAATGGTGTGAAGTGTAGGCGTGGGGTATGTAACATAAAGAGTGAGGGTGAGGGTAGAGGGCAGGAGAAGCCATATGCTGAGAGAGGAAGCATCCAGAGCGGTACTCAGAGCAGCCCACCTCCCCGAGCTGGACTGCTCTGCAGACATCCAGGTCAGCCTTCCAAGAGGGCAGCACCAGGGCTCTGTCACACACCTTGTGTATAGATCACAATGAAGAACAGACTGCTGTTTGGTCATGAGCGTAGCTAGGAAAGAAGATTAGGACAGAGCAGGACAGCAGCACTTAAAAGGTGGGCAGAAGAAGCAGGGTTGGCTTTCAATAAAAATGTCAGAGTTGCAAGAGGAAAATTGTTGATTAAAAGTTTGTGGACAGCAGTTTTTCGCCTCAGGGGTATCTTCTGTGAGCACAAAGACTGAACCGTGAGTGCCTTTGTGTCCCCAGCCACAGTGAAAGCCTGGATCAGTTTGGGTGTCGGGTGGAAGGTAACTGAATAAATGAATGTGAATATCATGTTTACTAGGAGTCTCCTTAAGGGATTCCATGGATCTCCAATGTTCAGTTCAGAGTATATCTGTATCCAGGATGTGAGCTCTTAATTCATCAGCTTCATGACTTGAACTCTGCTTCCTATGACTCAGGAATTCTTTCACAACACTAAGTGTTCGTGTGTGTGAGCTGGTGTTGGGGGTGTACAAAGGTGGAGGCCCTTCTGTGTCTAGTAAATTGGAGTGGAACAGATAGAAATGGAATAATCATGCCCATATATTTGATACAAATAGAACTAAAAAATAATGTCAGTATTTTATTTAATTGACCCATGCCTGCCTTGCTTTACATAGTGAATATAGATGAGCACACATATGGTATTTGGGGTGATGCTGTCATACGAAGAAGAAAGAAGCTTCAGGACATCTGAAGGTCCATCCTGAAACAAGGGTTATGTGCTCAGGGGACCCTGGGCTGGAGAAAGGTGGGCTGGCACTGTACTACTTAAGACTCCAGCATTCCTTTGGGCTCTCCTTCCAATACCTCTTCCTTGACTGAATGCATGATAAAAATCTCACAGTAAGAAGCTTACATTGCTAGGATTCTTTTAGAGAATCTCTTGAGAGCCGTGCAGGCCAAGCACAAAGCCACAGACTTAGGGAAATCCTTGTTCATCCTATCTCCACAGCAAAGCACCAGAGGTGAAACACTTTACTTTTTAAGAAGTTTATTTAGCTCAGAATTCAGGACCTCTCAGGATGTGACACCCACTTCAGCCAGCCTCTGGTGACAAGTTCTCAGCATGCTGAAGGCACTGATACAAGAGCAAGCACTCATGTGGAGAGTGAGGGGGCAGGCAGCCACAGCAGGACCAGGCATGCTCTGTTAGAACCTCCTGCCCAGCCTGTGGCCGGGGCTGAGCCTTCCACTCAGGTGGGCCGGAGGCAGTGCCCTTGCACTAAGCCTGCCCACTCACAGTCCCACTGTCCCTTGGTGCCTCACACTGGACCCAGACTCCAGCTTAGCACCATCAACTCATTCAGCCCCTTCCCTGGCTTCTCACTCCTCAATGTCTCTGGTTTGTCATTGTAGAAAAGCTACATGGTATAAAACAGAAACCAAGTTTTAGAGCTAAATCTAACAAATTCCTGCAAAGCAGGAGCTGTGCTTTGTTAGGGCAGCTACTGTGCTTCTTGGAGTTTCCTTTCCCTTTTCGTTTAACCAGAGATCCAATGCCAGTGTCTCATCTCTTTTGTCCTGGTGCCCAATGCAATACAACTTGCCCAGAGCACTTCTCACAATGTTCACACAAGAAGTGCTTCCTGCTCCTCCTTTGCTCTTCAGATCTCCCTCCAGCACAGCCATGAACAAAGTTCCTAGTGCCTGATGTATGACCCAATAGATGCCTATAATTCAGAGGGTAGAAACCCTAACTGGTGGAAGTCCCTCCTGGTGTTACTGTGTAACCCACTGCCCAGTGGCTTTGCATGACACAGGCTTCCTCTTGACTCACAGAGCATCAGCCCTGTTCCAATAAAAGTTGAGACCCAGGATACATGGGAGCCCCCGTGATAGAATCCTAGCCCCATTCCGTTCCTGCTTAAGAAGAAGGGAGAGCTAGAAGGTCAGTCCCCTGCCCTGTACTTCAGGGCTGTGGTCACACAGCCTGGCATTCCTCCTTGTCCAGTTCTGGCTCCCTTAGCCACCCAGGGATGTGAAGACTGGCTGTGTTTATGTATGTGATGGTTAGGTGGGAAGTGAAGGCATGTGATGAAATTATGGGATGATGTGAGTCTCAGTGGATGTGCAGGCACCATACCTCTGAATGTAAACTGAGGGTGTTGAATATCCTCTTCATTTTATCTGTAATTTGTTATACCATAAATTTATTTCCTTCTCAGTTCAAAGTGAAAGATGATCTGTAGAACTTTGGCAGGTGAGCTGATCCACTTTCCTGGGCTTATAAAAGAAACAGTGGCTTGCTTCCATGCCTCTCACTGCTTCTGAATGTTCTAGAGTCACTCTGGAAAGGTGGTCCCATGGTAACTGTGGTTGGGGTCCCCTCTGCCACCCCTTGGCTCCTGGTGCCTCTTTTCCCAGTGAGCACATTGGCCTTCACATCTTATCTTTCTATGTGTCGGGCTGATTAGCATAGTCTGACAGATTAAAAGGCTAAGGTCAAACCACCAACCCCCTGAAGAAATACTGCTAATTATTGTCATATGTTTTTTAAATACTTTGCTCTTCAAAGATTTTAACAAGGAATAAAATTGAACTTTGCATCCCAAGGGTTGTTTCAATATTGGATTTTTAAACTCCCTCTGCTGTCTGTATTCCCTGCTGCCGAAGTGGAATGTGTTGGTCCAGGCCATCCAAGGGGCTCAGCTCTACTTCCAAGCTTCTGCTAGCGTGGCACGTAAGTGGGAAGCCAGAACTTATAGTGCAGCTCTGGGGCAGCCAGTAGACGAGACGGCTTCTGCATCCATGAGGGCTGCCCTAGTTAACATAAAGGCAGAAAGTGTTAGTTGCAGACCCAAGCTGGCAGTGAAGGAAGCGACAGTGCCGAGGGGTGGCCAGGACCCCACTCGGCTCTGCTGCCTGTCTTCCATTCCTGCTCCCCTCTTTTGTGGCCCGGGAGACTTCGGAGCTGCTACTTATTCTCTCCATGTCTCAGCTCCCTGCTGCACAAGATGGGACTAGCTGATCGCAGCAGGACCCGGCCAGCCTGGGGGCCAACAGGAGGTGCAAGCCTGGAGACCACCGGGACTGTAGACCAGATCACTCTCAGCTCCTCCTGGGTTGGTGCGGCCTTTGGTGCTCACAGTGTGCCATGCTTCTACGACTGAGTCACCGGACACTGCGGAACACAGGCAAAGCCACCAGTGCCACCGGCGCAGGCAGATCACGCCCAGAAAACCTTTGCACAACCGGCAGCCACACTCAGGGTCTGCACAGAGCCCAGTGCAGATGGGCACCTGTGGCCTCCACGTGCTTTTAAAGGCTTCAGTTCCCAAGTTGGTCGCTGGTCTGGACCGGTGACCAGTGTGAGGCTGCATGCTTTGGTAGTGGCCAATGGCTTGTCAGCCAGTGGCTCCTAGAGAGGCGGATCAAGGATGCAGGCGTGGCTGGGGAGGAGAGTAGGGACCTGGGCTGGTTGGGAGCAGGGATGAGATGAGTCAGGAGGGGGGAGGACAGAAGGAGAGAAAGCACTAAACTCCAGAGCTAATAATCATTTCACGTATTTTGAAAGATAAGAACAGGTAGCCTGGGGTAAGAGGTGTTTAATAGCTCAAAAAGGCTCCAGTGAAGTTGTTCGCTACAGGTGAAAGGCCAAATTACCAGATCAAGTGGCTACATTATCAGAAATTATTCTATTGATTCCAGCGAGGCTGCCTTCCCAGAGATGATTACCGCCCTCTGAAATCTCCTTTCCCGCTGACTTGGAGCACACAGTGGCTCAGGCTCCACCTTCAAGTTGTACAGGCTGCGCTGGAATGTGGGGGTCTGGTGGGGTGGCCTGCTGGGCCAGACAGGCAGGCAGGCAGGCAGGTGGGCTGCTGGGCTCCAGGGCCAAACTCTGGCCCTGTGGGGAAAGAGGAGCCACAAGCTTCCTTTCCCGCCAGAGCTTGTGCCTTTCTCCAAGGGCTCCTGTGTGAGTCCCGCTTCTGTGGCACATGGGAGCTTTGCAGATTCCTGTGGTCACATCTGGGCAGCAGGATGACAAAGCTCTTAACTTCATCCTGCTTTGGGTTTCATGTTCCTATTGGGACAGTTGTAAATCTGAATTTGAGGGAGGTGGGGAGCAGGGAATTACACCTCTAGTTTCATTTGGGTTACCAAATCCTATCCACTTCCTTACAGAAAAAAAGCATGGATGAACACAAGAGCCCATCCCAGGAGAAGACTGAGAAGTACACCCATTTTTCAGAGGGTTTAAACTGTGAAATACTCTCCATATGAATCTGAGTACACTGCTGTTTTCATAGTTCCATGAGATTGCTTCCGAAGAGCACGCCCCCTCGGAGAGCCCTGGCCCCCACGGCCTCCGCCTTCCACTTGCCAGTGGATGGAGGGTAATGAATTCGGTGTATGTCCTCGCTCCTCCCCGCCTCAGCACGCGAGGCTGCTTTCCTGGCTCCCATTCTCAGGCTCACAGTTGGTTAATGTAAAACCAGGCTGACACGCAGCGTCTTGCAGTTTATGTTTGAACCACAGCCAGAAGAAAGCGCGCTTCTGGTGTTGGTGAACTTCCCCCGCCGTGGGCCAGGAGAGGACAATTGTGCCCGAGAATAAAGGCGCCCAGGCGGGGCAGTGCAGCTGAACTTTAAGCCAATTATCACTGCTTTCGCCCTCCGCCGGCTGCCTCCTGCTTCCTGGGCTTTCAAAGCCGGTGCTGAGCACATTCACATCTTCCTCCAGTAGATCTCCATCTAGGTTGCTTCTTCAGTACTGTTTGAACATTAAATATGCAAATAATCATCATTACACTTCCAACAATTACACATGTTTGCGAGCACCGTGTCAAGTACTGGCAGCAGAGCAATCATTTGTAAAGACAAATATTCCCATCCAAGAGATGTCACGCTGCTTCGGAGAGGCGCTTTGGTATTAGGAGCTGCACTGCTGTTTCAGAAGTTGTGCAAATGCAAGTGCGTGGCTGCCAGCCACTGCCAGGCCCTGCCCCTGCCCTGTGCAGGTCCAGCCCTGCTCCCTGGTCCTGGCCCAAGCCTCCCAGGAGGCTGCAGGTCAAGGCGCTGCTCCCTCCCTTGCAAGGCCTCCTGCCCCTCTGTCCCTCCTCCACGGAGCTGCCCACAGCCTTCAGCCCTGGCTGCTTTCTGACAATGCTTGTCAGCTAAGACTCGTCATTGTAGCTTGGAGGAGATACACAGAGCCACCTGGAGCCACACATGGGGGTCGGGCAGAGATGTCCCCCTCTTCTATGCTTGTTGCTCTCTCTTGCTTCTTTTCCTCCTCTCCCTCATTCACTCTCACTGTCCTCCTCCCTCTCTCTCACGGTGCCTCCCCTGGTTATTGACAACGGTCACCATATCCCCTTCTACCCTAGCCAAAGTGGCAGCTTAGAGGGGCCTCAGCCTGCGTTCCCCACTAATCTTGCCTTCTCCCAAAGTGGGAAAATCCTGAGTCTTGCTGGGTACAATTGATAACCTCTGTGCTTCCTTTCCCTGAAAGACGGATGGCCCTGGCAAGCTGGGGAGACTGCAGATAATGCGATTGACTTGGTGCTTAAATCTCAGTGAACCAGGACAGCGTACGTAATTAGTGCGCGGGCTTGGGCCTGGGGCGCTGGTGATGGCCACGTCTGCCTCCAAGCCACTCCAAGGACAGCGAGCACCGCATCCATCTCGGGCAGATAAAAACCAACCAGGGGAACCCTGCTTACCGACATCATTTATTCCTTCTTTAGCTCACAATTTATCCTAGAAGGAGGAAAAATCTAATTTTCCTCCAGCAATACCCAGAAGACCAAGTGGCCACACTCCCACCAGAGTTCATTTCACTCACAAGGCGGCTGCTGTTTTTAATTAAGCAAGGCTAATTAAGAGAAACTCACATCTATCTTCTTATCTACCTGTCAGCACCAACGCGCAGACAGCACCTATATTTGTTTACCACTCGGCTGTTGGCTTCCTATCAGCAAACCAGAGAGGATTCTCTATTTACGTCCCACTGGGGGCCTCCTTGTGACTCCCACGATGTTTTCAGGCGTGGAATCACTCCAGCGAGCACCTTCAGCATAGCGGGACTCCGCGTACTCACCCGCAGACGCAGGCTCAGGAAGCACGGGGACACTGTGGGTCGCTGCGTTTTTCCCCACTTAATCGTGGTGTGAGGTGTGCGTGTGTGCAGAGGCCCCTCTCTCATCTTTCTTTTACTCAGAGTGACGGCGCTTTAGCAGGATAATTTAGATAAATGCTTTTTTGTGGAGTTCACTTATCCTTCCAGCAAACATGATCGACAAACAGCCAGGCAAGATGAATGCCGCTCCGCTTGGACCGCACCTGCGCTCTACCAGGCAGGCAGCTGGCTTCCTTCCTTCCTTTCCGCCCCCCATCAGATTTGGTCAGCACTGCCACAAAAATACCCACCACGTTTGTGTGTGCCTAGATGACAAGGAAGGGCAAGAAATAGACAGGGCAAGCCTGAAACTCCCACATCGCCACTCAGAGCTCTTAGCAAAGGGGCCAGCCGGCCCATTCTTATGTAGATTGACCAGATACACAGGCACACACTGTGAGTCCCTTCTGGGGCTCCATCGCTGTCATAGTCAAGGGACAGAGCAGCCGCACAATGAACTCCACTCCTTGAGTCACTTTCAGCTGTGTCCCCTGCAGGTGCTAGCACGCTACCTCAGTCACAACCAACATGAAGACCGGCGCAAGGAACCGGGGCTGAGGTCTTTGCAGCTAAAGATCCTAGCCAACCCCCGGCCCAGGGAACTCTTGCTCTGCTGGCATGCTTCCCAGTTTCCTAGTGGCTGATTTCTCCGCAGTGGGCATGTTTGTGTACACACCAGGAACCCACAGCTAGGGACCAAACCGTGGGCAATTTCCTTGAAACTTCTAACATTAAATTACTGAGGAGACAGGGGGCTTGGTGAGAATTGCATTCTCCCTCATCACCCTGACCTGAGTGGGGGGGCGTTGGTCTTACGTGGGACACAATGGGCGGGGCTCTTGCTGCTGTGGTTCACACTGATGGAGAAATTTAGTTTCGTGCTGACAACCACTCTGCTACTTTTTCCTACAGAATTTCTAAGTTTCAGCTTGACTAATGTTTATCTTTTGTGCTTAGAAGGTGCTGGTCCATTTTAATACCCATGGCTCCCACGTGTCTCCCTATCCTGAGCCAAGGAAGTTTATGTTTGATCATAAGAGTTTGCGCAAAAGCAGTCTCGTGTATGTGCTGAACACACCCGTGGTATTCACAGAAGTCCTGCCTACCACAGATTCTTTAGTAAATCAGTGTATAGCTTTACTCAGAAATACTTTCTCCTTTTATGCACTTTCTTCTACACAAAAAGCAATGTACCCTGACAAAAAAATATTTTTTCAGCATTATCCCTTTAGAGCAGACATTGTACTATCAAAAATGTACATATATTTTCAACATATTTTGGGAGAACTAGTGATATGATAAGAATATTATCTTTAAATTTTAATAATAGCACTAAGTAAAAGAGTACTCAAACTGAGAAAAGACTGTTATTTCTTCTTTGAAAAAGTGTCAGTATTATCAGAGTATTTTTAAGAATAATTTACATGTCTAGGGGCCAGGGAGATGGCTCAGTAGCCCGAGTTCAATCCTTGGTTCCATATGCAAAATAATAATAATAATAATGATTTACATATCCAAATTAGGCAACAGAATTTCTTCTACTAAACTAGTAGCAAGGGCCAGCCAAATAGCTCAGCGAGTTAAAGCTCCTGCTAGCAGGTGCAGGGCCCAGGGGTTCTATCCCGGGGCCTGCCCTCAGGCACACTGAGACAAGTGAGACCAGGCACGGTGGCCTGTGCCAGCTCTTGGGAGGCTGTAAACAGGAGAATCACTACAAGGCTGCTCTAGTAGTGAGACCCTGAACACCCTGTAGACCTTTTCCTAAAATATAAACAAATAAACAAACTGGTAGTGAGACAGTGTGATCACATGTACATGGTTGTGCAATGCTGCACCACTGGTCCACGTTCTGAGGAGCCGTCCACGTCGTGAAGGACTGCGTTTGCACAGATCAAGGCAGCCACACCTCCTCCCTGGGTGATGTGACTTTTGAGGGCCACAGTGGGATAGGCTGGGCCTTTGAGAACCAGTTTCATGCCCACACACACACAGGGCTGCAGACACAGAGACAGATGTTGCATCATTCCAGGTAGGGGGTCCCTACCCTTTAGCCATGTCCTTGTGGGCCGATCTGACTCCTCTTGTCGCTCAGTTTCTCCAGTGAAGTGGGGCAATAGTGCTAAGCTCAGACAGCTTGCATAGGATCCCATTACTTTGCCCTTGCAAAATGCTTCAATAGCACCTAAACATATTCGCCAGGGAAAAGCCAACCAACTGTTTATAAGAAAACTATACCTCAGTAACAAAGGTATATTCTGTTTGCTTGAAAGCACAAAGGATTTTACATTTCAACCCAAGATGTTAGTGACTTCTGAGGTGCTCTGGTACTAGACAGAAGAATCATCTTAATGTTAATATTCATGCCAATGACATTGTTGTCGGAAACACAGACCCTGGAGCCTCAGGGCTGGGTCTCCCGCAGTCTGCTGGACCCTTAGGGAGGCTTCGCTCAGTGCCCTCCACATCAGAATATCTAGCAATGGAGGCACGTGCTGCTGTGAAAGATGACAGCTTTTTATAGTAGCACATAACCCAGCTTAGAAGATAGGAACTCCTCTTAGTGCTGTCTGTTAATGAATTATCTGGTCCAGATTGTAGATATAAATTTAAGAAATAAATTTAAGGTTATCTTACTAGGACCTTTAGTCATAAGAAATTAATGTAGTATTAGACAGCAATGTTTTAGAGACAAATCCTGTTTTATTTTTTTCACTTTAAATTATTTTTCACCTGTTTTATTCCAGTAACTAATGACCACCGGAAGTGTTTCAGGCTTTTGTTTATGGATTAACTTGCACAGTCACCAAAAATGTGATATTTTGAAATGCTTAAGGAAAAAAATACCAAGTTGAAGTGTTGATATATTTTGGTATGAGAATTGCTTTTCCACTAACTGTCATTGTTTTTCTGCTTGGGTATTGATCAGGACTGAAGTCCTGACTTGTGTGGTGGCAACGTGGAATGATGATGCTGTTCTTTGAATTTTTGCTTTGTAGAGACTTCCTTTACTCCACGAGAAAGCCCTGAATTTCAGTGGGAGCCTGGCAGGTGGACTAGCCACTGAGCGGAATAGGGTTACACAGGCAGCTCTGATGAAATCCATGCCACATTCTTGCTGTGAAAGAGGCCAAGAGAATGGGAGGGACAGAAAATGTGAGTGAATGATTAAATGAACTTCAGGAGCATTTTGGTCTTGGAGACAAGTGTGAAAGGAGGGGACAATAGCTGACACCCTGCCTCTCCGGAGAGCGATTGGGATCCATTGTCTCTTCTGGAAGCCATCTGATAGCTCCCCCAAATACCAAGGGGCATAGAAAGGTTTGCATAAAAAAAAAGGGGTCAACTAAGTGGCGAGGAGAGGCTTAGCCAAAACAACCCGAGATGCTTTATTTCACTAAGGTTTGATTAATGAGATATTAGACACCTAACACCGTGGAGACAAGAGCTAACTAGCCTTTAGCAAACCGCGCTGTGAATCACACTTCACACATCATGATGCGAGGTAATGAGATTCTCAAAAGTCCTGCATTTGGAAGCAACCCCTCAACTCGAGCACACAATTCCCAGCTCCTGCCAGCAGCTGGCACATGTCCACTGATGAAGTTGGAAAAGGAGCTCTGTCTTTTTGGGGGGCAGGGGGTGGCTTGTTTGTTCCTCATCACTGATAGCAAGAGCTAGCAGCTGCCGTGAGAATAAAGGAAAATATGTGTGCGTGGGCAGCGGACAATTTATCACGCCATGAGGTTATTCTCTCGGAGTCTTACATAGAGGAATTTTTGACTTAAAAACAGTATTTTTTTTCATGGACAACTTCACAACTACACACTTATTTGCTGCAGTTGTGCATTGCGGAATTAAAAGGAAAACTTCCAAGTCCTTCCTCTCAAAGGATTAGTGCGAATTTGTGACCAACATGATTCATAAGTGATCAATCCTGAACACTGTAAATTTTTGTTAAGGATTTTTCAGCCATCAGGGGCCATTTTTTAGCCAAGCAGTGAGCGCTGGGTAAACCTACAGCTCCACCTAGTGGTTCGAGGAAACATTTAATTGCTTTCTACTGGGAGGAGAAAGATTTAGTCATCCCTGGCAGCCTGCTTGAAAGCCCTTCGTCGCTGTGCCACTGAAGCACAATATTTAGAGCTAACATTTTAATCCCAGAATATTCTTCCTTCCTTTCCATTCCCCAGACTTATCTTCCCCTCAACCCTAAAAGCTGACATTATTAGATTTCAAAAGAGCTGGAAAATATTCCTCCCACTATTTTCTTACACTCTGCTTAAAAACTTCAACCAGAAACCCTTTTAGAGGAAGAAGATCACCCTTGCAGGTTCCCCACAGTCTCAGCGTCTTCCATTTGGCCAGCTCAAGGCTTGGCATGAGGATTCGTACAGCAGGGCCAATAAAGAAGTTTCCATAGTGATGCCAGGAGATGCGCTCTTGTCTGCTAGAAAAACAACTCAAGATGCACCCTCACCTTGAGGTGAGGAGGGGGCCCCCTCCACACTCAGCAACCCCGGACAGTCCCAGACAGAGAAGCCAAGAGACCAGAGCTCACTCCTTTAGCCTTTCCTCAAGGCCCTGGCACCTGGACTCAACAAGAATTCAACCACACTCATCTGTCTCAGGTTTCTGTGATTTGAATAATCAATAAACAATTAAGACTGTTTTGCTTCTTACTAAAAGGACATTTGAATTCGCTCACAGGTAAAAGGAAATAGTTTGTTTTACCCTAATCTGATTTGCAAGATGCTGCACCCCCCCATGTCCATTCAGCCAATTACACAGCTTCTTCTGCAGACGCGCTTTCTCACCACCACACCATCGCCGATATTGTCTACACCGCAGTGAAATGCAAGATCCAGCTCTTTTTAACTAGAATACGCCTGCAAAATGTAACGCTAGCTGAGAGGGCTGCTGCTCGCTAATCCCTGTAATTAAGCACTACTTGGAGGAGGGCGCGTTACCCTGATTGAAGCTGGTGCTGTTGCATCGGGCCCAAAAATGTTTAATAATCCCACCCTGCGATGTGGAATTGTTAGTGCCCATTAATTAACACCCATTAACTTATAAAGGAGACAAAAAGAAATAAATATATTAATTGTCAGTTTGCTTCTCATCTAACCTACCTTTTCTTTAAACCTGGTGATCTGGCACAGGATTTCCTAAACTACAGGAAAATCCTAAATATAAATGTGTATTAAGAATGACTAAGACAGCCGGGCGTGGTGGCGCATGCCTGTAATCCCGGCACTAGGGAGGCTGAGGCAGGAGGATTGTTGTGAGTTCGAGACCAGCCTGAGCTACAAAAGTGAGCTTAAGGCCAGCCTGAACTGCACAGTGAGACCCTGTCTCAAAAAGGACAAAAAAAAAAAAAAAAAGAATGACTAAGGCAAGATCTGCACTAATGGTGGTTGGACAGGATATTATGTCAGCTTCTAGTACTATGGTCATCCACTAGGAAAATAATTATTGAA
>PVKA01000036.1:20910-212630 GCA_004027165.1 Ctenomys sociabilis
AAAAAATAAGATAAGTAAGCAGCTATACTCTTAATTCACTGATAAGAGATATCTGCTAAAATAATATCTGTAAATATAATATCATGTATGCACCTTGTACAATACCAAAACATTATGAAAACAGTTTGCAATATATTAATTTATCGAATCTGTATTGTTAAGGTGTCTTGAAACTGTCTGATTGACATTTGTAGTTCAATAAAATAAAATAAAATAAAATAATAAAATTACAGATACAACTCAAAAAAAAAAAAAAGAATGACTAAGAAAGCAGCTTCATGGGAGCATCTTTTAACTTTCCCCGTGTTTACAGCAAGAGGTACGAAACGTACTAGGTCAGAAGTTCGAACCCCCAGACACCATTTTGTGTGCTACCATGGTCAAGATCAGTTTCATGGTAAGCTTTCCCAGACACTTTTAAGACACAGAGCTGCCACAGCAGAGGGATCTCACAGGCCTAGACAGCTCCCAAACTCAACACCATGCCCTGCAAATAAAAAAACAAGAAACATTTTTGAGGCAAATCAAATTTGTCTCAAGTTCGAAAGAAATAATCATACAAGTTCACTCTCAAGCATTTTAACAGAAGTAAGGAGTGGCTCAAATAAGACACTGTCCACTTCTACTGTGGACGTAGGAGGAAGGACAAGCAGAGTCTGTATACCCTGGAGCACAGAGGAGAGGGGGCAGTCATAGAATTTCTTGTATCAGGCTGGAGAAATAGCTTGGTGGTCTAAGCACCTGCCTAGGAAGCGCAAGGATCCAGGTTTGATACCCAGTACCACATGCCTGTGTATCACTAGCTGTCACTGTCTACCCTAAAATGCCACCATCCCTGCCTACAAATTCTGTTTTTCCTGAATAACAGTCAAGATTTCCCCGTTCTCAGGCCCCAAAGCCAGAGCACAGTAAGCTTATTCCATGATGACAATAAGAGCCACTTTGCCTGCTGCATCTGCTGAGAGCTGGCCTCTGCACAGGGCAGAGGGAGCTCTGCCTCACAAAGCAGTCTGGCATTTAAGTCCAGCACTGGGAGCAAGTACCTGCTCCTGTCCCTGTTGAGGGCAGCAGGGCTATCACTGATCCTCAAAACCAAGGCACAGATTTTCAAGTGGAAAGCTCTCATTGGAAATAAGAGTAAAGGAAAACATGACACTGACAATGTTCAAACTGATCCTTGTAAAAGAACAAAAGAGAAACTGGGGGAGAAGTCCCAGTGCAGGGAACCAGAGGAGCCTAAATAAGATCCACAAGTCCACTGGCATGAAAGTGGGGTGCAGTTCTAAGAAGTGCTGTCCCAGGCTGGCTCTGTTTCATCATCATCTCAGCCTAGGTCTGGATAAAACCTCATGGCTTGGGAGCAATTGTGTTCATGAATGGAGATGACAGGCCAGCCTCGGTTCCCACCATGGGCCCCTTGCTCCTGCCCTCAGTTTATCTTGAAGTATCCATAGTCCACTGTCTTTGCTGGGATCCAAGGGGACTCCAGGTTTCAGACAAAAGCTGGAATCTCTGAGGCATTACTCCAGCAGGGTGTGGGACTGACTTTGCTAAAATTGGTAATTAGATGTGTATGCAAATCCTGAAAGCTCCTTCAGTATCTCTTACTTTGGCATCCTCAGTCATGAAATGGGGCAGGAGAGGCTAGGTCAGCTTAGGGCTAATAAGCCAGGGGCCCCTTATGGGACTAACCTGTGCACACTCGTAGCTGAGCAGGGATCTGACCCAAAATATTAAGGAATAAAAGAGATAAACAAATGAAGGCAGGGGCGCAGGCTTTCTGCTGCTTAATTACCTGCTAGACATCTTCAGCCTGGTTTCCAGGTCCCTAGCACAAGGGGCAGGCACAACGCCGTCCTGGCTCAGGCTTACCCTTGTCAGTTGCACCTACTTTTTAAACTGCTATTCGATTCTTGTGTTTACAACCTCAGGGAGAGGAAGTCAAATGGAACCCAAGTGGATCCTCTCTGCAAGTCGCTGGCATGCTTCAGAGGAAAAATGCAACTGCACCCCAGGAGTGTCCAGGGAGCTAAGCCACAGGCTCCCAGGACAGCTGGGGACTCAGATGGGCAGCTCCACTGCCAAAGGGAGGACAAGGGAGGGGTTTTGCGAGGATAAGGGAGGAGCGGGGCTGCATGTCTGCTGCTCAGGCACCCTAGAGCGGGAAAGATGCTGACCCAAACGTGTCAGTCACAGTGTTCGAAACCATCCACTTCACCGAATTGAGGATTTGTTCTAAAACCCACACTGATGCGGACATGTGGGGCGGCGCACACGGCTCTCTCTGCCATCAAGTGTCTGTCCTCTAGCATGGGCTGTGGAGGAGGGGATTTTTCCTCTACCGCACACGAAGTGCGCAAAGCTCAGTGGAAGGCACTGGAAACGTGAGCCACACTCCTCACTTCCGCTTCTTCACTCCCAGAGGAGTCCTTCAGACCCTGCCGAGCTGAAAGCCGTGATCTTCTCAGAATTACCACAGGGAGGAAGGAGTGAAGTCCCCTCTGGCCACGGTGCCCTCAGGCAGGCCGCCTTGGCAAACACTTGGCCGCTGGGTGGGCTCCTTCTCCTGTCCCTTGCAGAAGCGCGGCCTTGTTTTCCGAGGTACCCAGGCGTTTCTTGAGGAGCTCTCTAGTGATCCCTCTGTAATCCAAGCACTCACCCAATGGTGGATGTTATCCGGCCTGGGGAAATACTAGCACTCATCCCAAATTGAATTGTAGAGTTTACAAAGAGGGCACAGGAAGAAATGTAACACACACCTGCCTGTCAAGCAGAAAATGATGGGTTTTCTACTCCTGGATGTCCCAAGAAAAAAAGACTGAATGACCACTTGTGAAGAATTCAAGGCAGGGAAACAGTGTCCCAGCCCAAGCCGCTAATGCCCTGTCAGTGCTCCAGGAAGGACCCTCCACACACTCACCCGTCTGAGGCCACTTTTTCATTTAGATGGGAGCAGCACAAGGGCTCATCTTGCCCTTTCTCCAGGGGCGCCTCGGGCAGGTGGGTTGGGGCACACGATAAGGACTGCACCCGGACCCTGACTTTCAGTCCCTGCTGCCAAGGAGATTCACACAGCAGTGGCTGCTATCAACTCTTGAAATGTGTCCCTTCACTGGGACTCTGCTGGGGTGTGTGTGTGTGTGTGTGTGTGTGTGTGTGTGTGTGTGTGTGTGTTGAACATTTTAAATTGCCTTTTGTTGTTTTTCTTAGAATTGAACCTGGTAACTTAAAGAGAGATTAGAAGAAATAAATTTGAAAATTCAAGTATTATCAGTCGCTGCTTACATACAGGTATTTCAGCAAGGCTAAAATTATTTGAACTAGTGATGCTGGATCTACTGAAGTCTGATCGCTGGTAACAGCAGTAGGGCTTGTGAGGGAGCTCCGTTAGGAGGATATTACGGTTGAAGGGCTCATTTAAAATATGAGTGAGGAGGAAGGTACCCACCGCTTCTCACAGGAACAGAATGTTCCCGCATGTGCTAGTCCAGATACAAATTACCTCAGAGTTCATGTTGACATTTTTATTCCTGCCCTTTCCTAAGTTGAAACGGTGATGAAATCCTAATGACTTTGAAGTAACCTTATGCGTGATTCTCAGCTTCTTTGTCCACGTTGTTTCCTGATTTCCAGTCTCTGACCACAGGTACTTTATTTCACTGGAGAGAAAAGCTGGGCCATGGTACCCGCCCCATGCAATAACATCTTCTTTCTATGTTTCTGTCTTTCAATTCAATGTAGTCAGATCAGGTGAAAGGTGAGCTGCTTGTCCTCCACACGTCCTTTCTGTCCCACCTTGCTACTGCAGTAAACCATGGGGAGAAGGCGCCAGAGGGCAGCCTATAGGAAAGGGGATCTAAGCCCTGGATGTGGAGGGTGCAGTGGCCAAGGGAACATGGTGCACACTGCAGTGCTCAGCTCTGTCTACCGTTCGTTGTCCTCAAGGCAGACATGAAGCCCTGAGCCCAGCCTTTCTGGGCTCTCCACATTAACCCCGAAGACAACTAGGTGAGCATGTCCATAATAGCTGCAATTCTGGGAGTCAGAAGCAGGAAGGGCACAAGCTCAAGCCCAGCCCGGGTAACTTAGAGACTTAGCACGAACTTGTCTCCAAACAAGAAATGCAAAATTAAAAGCTAAAATAGGCTAAGGATATAGCACAGGGCAAAGGTTCTGGGTTCAGCTCCCAGTGCTGTACAATAATGACAGTAACAACAACAACACAAACAAAATCCACCACGACAAAGTCAAGCACCAGCTATCTGCAGTCAGGAAACGCTTACGACCCCATGCTCCCCATGTGCTGCAAACTCCCTGCCTACTTCTCCATCCCCTCTTCTTCTTGCTTATCTCTCTCCTCTGCTCACTTCATTTCTCCTTCATCTTGCTGTCTTATTCCTCTATCTCAACTCCTGATTCAGTTCAAGTCACTCACAGCACAGTTCTAATCAGTTAAAGAGCAGCAGGCCACTGGGTCTGTGCAGTGACTTGAACGACCCTTAAAGTCCCCTCTGTCTCCACCTCACAGTAGGAATGAGGCCATGGGAAGCCAGTCACCACTGCTGCCTAAATAGCAGCTCTCTGAGGACAGCAGCTTCCATGGAAGCAGCGCAGTTTTCCTTGGTGTTAAGCTTGAGCCCTCCACTTGCAGGGGCGGGCTGTACACTAGATGTAGGGTCACCTCTGTGTCAGGGACATTGCAGAATTGAGCCCAGGCTCTACACCTCAGGGACTCCATCCCAACACCACAAGTCAGTATCACCCCAAGATGAGGAGGTGAGACAGGAAAATCAGGCCTCCTACCAACTCCCCTGGTAGGCGAAGAGAGGGGGCAGAAGCAGCCTCACAGTACGGTTCTGAGAAAATGAAATAGGAGCAAAGGCACTTCTGCTTCCTCTGCCTCACTCAAGAGGAAGGCTCGTGCTGCACATCCCCCGCCTGGAACAAGACCCAAACTTCTGGCTCAAAGTCTGGTTTCTGTTGAGTGCATATTGCTTTTGCAGCATCATGGAATCAGAACATCATACACATCAACACAGCCGGAGGAAGGGACATTTGGGTAGGCTTTCTCCCCCATCCCTACTAGCGTTCAGTGTGTCACCCTGTCAGCCTGACTTCAGCATGGTGGAGCTGTTTTCACCCCTCACTGGCAAGCTCCACACGGGACACCAAGTCACCCATGTGCCTTAGGTCCTCTTGTTGTCCATGTCTCCAAGCCAAGGGCCCCAGGGCCCAGGGCACCCTGCCATTTCCTGGCCTTCTCCCACTCTCGTCAGCCAGCCTTTGCTGCCATCTGATCCCGCCCGACTCCTCCCTCATGAATTTGTCTTCAGCCCTAAGACGATGCCACTCTCCCTGCTTAATTGTGGCTTGGATGCACCATTCGGAGCCGTGCTGCACGTCACGACTGTGATTTATTAGCACTGGGAGATTGTGGGGACTTGTCCTCACCCCTCATCAGCAGCTGGAATGTGGATCCTCTCGCTGTTTAGTTTTCCACAATCTTCATGAAACGAGATGCAATATTCGTTTCTAAGGCTTTCCCAAGCAACTGTCTTCTAATGGGAAAACTTTCACAAAAAATATGTATTGCATGCCAAACAGCTAACCTCACTCTCATAAATATTTATGTCTCAGGCAGAGTTGAAACATCATTTGTAAGATGGATGCGCTTCTTTGGAGTTCCAGCAGGAAAATGCCCAGAGACTTGAACTCACTTTTGTAGCTAATAGGCATAAAGGCCCTGGTGGTGTTCTGGGGGGTGGGGCAGGGGCCAAGGTGAACTTACTAAGTGTGGACCATGGATCACCAGGCACTGGTCATCTCACGAGAACACCAAAGCTATCCCAGCACCGGGCAGGATGGGTGCAGCAGCGTTGGGGATGTGCAACTGTCTCGCTCTGCTACTTGGAAGGGGCGCAGTGCAGTGTTGGGGGCTCCAAGTGTGGTTCTCAGTCTCTCTCCAGGCAACCGCCTCTGCAAAGGCCTAGTGATCGGTGCAGATGCGCAGAACCTCAGGTTCCAGACAGTGGGCTGGGGAGACAGAGCTCTGAGTTTAACTCCACTCATCAAGGTGATTCTGAGGCACCTTGGATGGGGAGAAAGAAAATGGCTCATGGTCCTGGTATTAAAGAAAACTGAACTTGACTCCACCTTAGTATGGCCCAGGGACCTCTGATGAGTGACTTAACCTTTATCTTCATTTCCTTCCTCTATGAAACAGCAAGAGTGTATTTTTCCCATAGGGTTCCTAAAAGAAACCTCAGAGAAAGTCTGTACGGATTGTTTGTTAGAATTCCTGGCACAAAATAAGCATATAATGTAATACATGTTTTTTATTATTATAATTAAATTAATGCAGTTTAATGTAGACATGGACTGTAAAGACACAAGGAAAGAGAAAGGTATATTTTGAAACAATTCTTGACAGTCAGAGCAACCTTGATTGAAGTTGGATGATTAAAAGTAACTGCGTGTGAAAATCAATTTTTTCTTTCCTATTGAAAGAGAGGTGACCTTTCTGGAACACACAACAGACCGAGCCCCTCAGAGGCGTCTGTGAACCCCTCGGGTCCTCATGTGGCTGCAGCTGACTCTGCTCTCCAGTTGTATCAATGGCCACCCCACCCCTGCCTTTACTCCAAGGAAGCCCCTCCTCTGTTACAACCTGTGCAGAAGCTTTGCTAGCCCATAGCCAGAGAGGCCTGGGGAACTGCTGTATTTGTGTCATACACTTGTAACTTCAGGAAAACCTATGGCCAGGAAACAGCCACAAACCCATGGAAGAGCTGAGCCTGTGGTCAGACAGTCCACTGCACAGGGAGGGCTGAGCTACCAGAGACCTAGGAAGACCTTGAACCAGCTCAGGATAATACTCCAGATTTTCTTATACCCACTCTGTGTATCCTCTCCTCTTGTTCCCTGAGCTCACTTCTAAAACAAGTCACCTACCTACAACACTCCACCTCTGTTTGAGGACATGAGATGGCCACCACCCATTGGCCAAAAGAACGAGGCCGTAGACAGAGGGTGGTTTCCCTTCCATGACACTGGATAGAGTCCAGGACCTTCACACGGAGCCATGTCCTAGCCCTTCTTTACTTTTTGTTATGAGGCAGCCTCTCTGTATCTCTAAATTCTCTAGGTGAACTTGGACTTACCTTCCCCTTGCCTCAGCCTCCTAGCTGCTAGGATCACAAGCCTGTGCCTCCACACCCAGCTAGGTCACTTGTGATAAAGCCCACTCACTGCTCCATGATGGACAACAAGGACTGTGAAACTGAGGTCCACACATGGACTTCAGAGGAGTCTACAGAGCTACTGAAATTTTGCCTACATTCAGTGTGTGCAGGCTTAGACCTGTGACTAAACAGCCCAGTCCCTACAGCCTGAGCTCCTGCTCCACCCTTCCTCCCTGAGCTCCTCTCTTGGTGCTGACCCTCTTTCAAAGCTTGGCCTGTGTCTTACCAGTGTTTGCATGGGTTTGCAATTACTACTCTAACAAAGAGTATTCCTTAAAACCATACAAAAGAATTATTTTTTTTAATTTTTTATTAATTTTAATGAGAAAGAAATAGCAATGAGACAGTTTTAAAACAAGTTAGTAGGACATTTACAATAATTAAAACATTACATATTGTTGTCTTCATAGTAATTATCCAGAGTACAAGATGCAGACATGATATCTTGTCTAAGTATGTAAAGGTCCTTTAAAGGATTCTCCAAATATAACTTCTCTAACAACAATGGAACACCCATCTCTGACAAAACAAAACAAAAAAAGGGGGTATATAAATGAAGGGCAAAAGAATTATACACTTTTGGAGAACTCAAGTCTGAAATTGAGTTCCTCCAGGCCAGAGTCAAGGTCACTAGCATCATGTCCTTGACTGGAGAGAATCAGGGAGAATTTTGTCCCCTATCCCGTCCACCTCTTCTCTGAGGACACTTTCGTGCCTGATCATGGGGCCTTTTCAGCATCCCTCCCCACTCTGGCTTCTGTGGCTTGTTCTACCTCACCTACTTCTCTCTTGTGAAGACCCCTGTGATTGCTGCACCCTTCTGAATGCTCCAGAGTGACTTCCCCCTCAGGGCCCCTGGCTCACTGCTGCCTGCGAAGCCTCTGTTATCCTGCGACCTAACTTGTCGCAGCTTCTCGGTGAGGGCAAACACGTTGGGGTGGCGTGTCATTGCTCTCAGCCAGCCAGCTGCCTGAGCGTGCTTGAGCGTCCAGGAGATGGGATATTCTGAGGCCAGCTCTGGCCACTCGCCGTTCTCGCTACCGTTCAGGCATCCAGTCCACATGGGACACCCCACATGGCTACCTGACTCCTGGGCAGCATCGCCACCCTGCCCGGTGCCTGTAGAACTTTGTGTCCTTTTAAAGCTCTTGATCAAGTTATTGCACAATACAAATTTATATCAGTTGTACTTTGTTCTGTTTCATTTTGTGCTGTAGAACTATAAATTGAACCGAATGTCCTTCGCATGTTTAAATTTTTTTTAGTTTGCCTAATTTCCCACGTGGAGCTGGAGAGCCTATGCTCCTCCCGGTTCAGCCCCTCAGAGTGCTGTTTTCAGAGGAATCCTGCCATACTAGTTCATATATGTTAGTTTTAGAGAAGCCTGTGGCTCAGTAGGGAGTGGCAAAGAAAACCAAGAAGCAATGCACTGTGGCAACAGTCAGCAAAAGCTTTTGGCTGGTGTCCTGCGAGGCAGACACACTCGCTGACTCTGGGGCAGGAGGGAAGGCTTTACACAACGTGCTGAGAAGTGCCTCCCCTTGAACAGAGTGAGTGCAAAAAGGGAAGAGGGGCGGGCCTGGGCCTCGGTGCTGCCGTGTCACATGCGCACCATGGCCCAACAGGCTGCTGCACTATGGCGCTGTGTGTCCCCGAGTGTCCCTGACGCACACCTGATCCCTCCAGATGGAGGTTTGGGAAGTAGTCAAAACTTTTTAAGAGACCTTCCAGTCGCCGGGGCTATGCCCCAGAACAGGCAATGGGATGTAAGGCTCCATCCCTTCTCTTCCTCTCCTTGTCTCTCTCTCTTTCCCCCACCTCCCTCCTGTTCTGTTTCCAGCCACCATAAAGTGAGAGGTCTCCGGCCTCCATTCCTCACGCTGTGCCATTTCTGCCTTGGAGCAGAAGTACCATGGACTGAGCCTGCTGAATCTTGAGACAATAAAAACGTCTCTTTTAAATTTCAGGTGTCAGATGTCTCGTTCCAACTGTAAAAAAGTGACTAGCACATACAGATATATATTGTAAAAAGTAAATTTCACAGAAGCAATTAAAACAAAAGAAATCATACTGCAGAAGTGTATGCCTTTCAAACCTACGAGGCAGAATCTGAGCCTCAACTGTTCACTACTTTATCCACAACTCAGCTTCCTCATCTGTAAAATGTGAGTAGCGGCAGCATTTTAAGTGGAAGACAAAATGAAATCATCCACACAAAACAAAAGAACATTTGACATAAAATAAATATACATATCCAAAAAGAATTTTCTACAACTATTTTTTGTCATAAACGATCAGCTGATAATCTTGGGATTGGTGTCTACACTTTTTTATTTTTTAATTTCTTTTTAGGAATCCAACAGTGGTTGCTGTATTACATGATGCTATGTGCAAATTAGTTTTTCAGATTACCAGATATAAACGTATAAGTTTTGTTTAAAAAAAAATTAACTAAGAAGTTATAAGAAATTCAAGAGAGGAAAAAAAATCAGAGTAAAAACAAAAATTGTGAGCATTAACTGTTCCTTTCTTTCTTTTTTATATTCATAGAATTCTCAAATCAGAAAGGAGTAAGCAATAAATACTTATTGTAAAGAAAAAAGTTATTAAAGCATATACACAAAAAATATTAGCCATAGAAGGACAAAATTAAATAGCATCTTATTCCACATTAGAAAGAAAAAAAAGGACCAAGTGTGTAAGAAACTAGACTAATTAAAGGACTGAAAGAAAAAAAAAACTATCCTCTTTGAATTTTATACTTAGCAAACATGCTTTTGAAAACTAAAAGTAAAATATTTTCTAGTTATTCAAACTTGAAATATTTTAATACCTCCTGACGTAGAATACAAGAAATAACAAAGAGCATAATTCAAAAGGCATGAGAAGTTGTAGTACACTCCCGGATGAACAATAAAAAGCTCTCAAAGTGCAGGACTATAGAAAATATATTAGATGAACCCTTATTTGAAAAGTCATTGATGATTTCTATGAAACAGTACCAATCTTATGTTGGGTTATACACGTATTTTTTTTTCATATATATATATATATATATATATATATATATATATATATATATATATATATATATATGTGTGTGTGTGTGTGTGTGTGTGTGTGTGTCTGTGTGTGTGTGTGTGTGTGTGTGTGTGTGTGTAAAGGACAGGGAAGAAGTAATATAAAGTCAACAGAAAATATAAATATACTTTTTAAAGTTTCTAATACTAGGAGAAAATATCATACAATGTCTTCTACATAAATTGTAATTCTAAGATATGGTATAAATCTTAAAACAAAAAGTAAGATTAAGCAATATTCAACAAATTAAATACTAATTTAAAATTAAATGTTTCAAAACAATTGAACTAAGAAAAACTTTTCATGATGGCAAAGAAGTACTAAGAATAAAACATAAGATAAATACTGGAATGACAAATAAATGACCATCACTTCTGACAGTTTGGGGATAGGATATCACACAGAGTTCTAGTGTGCTGTGGACATGGATAGTGACCATGACATGTACTGGTCGCCAGGTGTCAGTTGTGGGACTGAGCTACAGCTATTTCCTTGAAATCCGCCCTGTACTCCCATATGGAATCTTGACCCATAGGGTGCAAGAGAAGTCCATTTGTCAAGTGTGCTGATGAAAATATTTTGCTGCTGCACACAAAAGAATAACTGAAAGACTACTATTGTATACCTCTTATTCTCCTGTGTTCAATTGTTTGCCTTATTTGGTGGGTTCTTTCCATTCTCATTCATTAAATTGTGGTCATTTTGCTCCCTCTCTAGAACATCATTTAGTAGTCTGTGTTGGCTTGGCTTTGTCATCATGAAATTCTTTAGTTGTTCTTTGTCATGGAAGCATTTCACTTCTCCATTATACTTGAAAGAGAGTTTTGCAGGGTGTATCAGTCTGGGTTGGAATTTGTTTTCTGCAAGACTTGAAGTACTTTGCTCCATGCTCTTCTCTTTGACATGGAATCAGTTGCTTATTTTCTCCATGTATGTTTGGGTTGCTTCTCTGAAGCATCTTAAATAGAGATGAGTTGCGCTATAAACAAATGTTGGAGTATGGAGAGGTGAGGATGACAGCCCAAGAGCACCCTGCGAAGGGAGCGGTAGCCCAGGTGGTGGCAAACGTGGGTGACTCCACTTGTACTGAGGCCCAATAGTTATTTCAGAAAGTCTTATTTTATTAGACTTTTTTTTTTCAGAACTGGGGCTTGAACTCAGACCCTTGCACTTACCAGGGAAGTACTTATTCCATTGAACCATCTCCCCAGCCCCCATAAAGTCTCATTTTATCTAATACTCTTTTCAGTAGAAAAATTATATTCTTGTTCGAGTTATGTTTGACGACTTTTAAAATGTAAGATTCAGTTTTCGTCTGAACCTTGCACTTCACACAGGGTACTGCTTGTATGTTGGATTTTTTTTTCAGAAAAATGAATCTTGGGATGAGAGGCAAGCATCTTTAGCTTGATGCAAGCAGGGGGAGTCCATCCGGGTGTGGCTGCAATGTTGAGCCTGTCCCCGGCCATGAAGTGCCAAGCTGGGCTTCAGGTAAAACCAAAAACCAGAAAATGGAGTGAGCCCTCTAAACTGTAACTACTGATACCTGTTTTTGTGTAAAAGAAACTCTTCCCTTCCCCTTTTAATTTGTTGATGATCCCTTTTAATTTAAAATCCCAAGAAATATGTGAAATCACTGCATTCACAAGTTTTAAGTATAATTATCGTGGAATGAACTTGGGTTTCCAAGTAAATCAAACTCATCCACCATCAAGCAGGGCCTTCATAAACCACAGAGAGCAAAATACCATGGGAAGCTGGACCAGAAGAGCCTTCACGCAGGCCGTGGCAGCCTCCCGAGGCACATACAATGCACCGCTTCTCTTCATTGTAGTTCAGCCCTGCAGAGGAGCTACTTTCCCAGGCTTTACTCATTTTTCTAGAAGGCATCAGATGTCGAGAAACAGAACTCAGCTGCATATTTCTGGCAGAAGAAACAAGCTGTCCCCTTCTGTGCCCCTGTCGTAGACTGGACTCGCTCCTTCCGCTCTGCAACAATGAGTGAGACTCTGCTTGGCGACGTCATCCGCACACCATAATCTGCTAACAGACATGGGCAGGCACGGACCCTTCTTTGAGAAGTGGATGGCCTTGGATTACTTTATGATTAGCAAAGCTCTGCCTAAATAAAACATTGGTTTCTCTTGTTTTTTTATGACAACTTTTTGATATGACAAGAGGCACCCCTTAACTGACAGGAGCCAGGAAGGCAACAGAGGGCAGTGTGGGGTCTTCCTTCTTGTCCTCTGCCTGCCAGGCCACTGCTCAGGTGCAGCTTGCCATGGGCACCAAGGCCAAGAGCCCTCTTTGTGCAATGAGGGGGGTCTCAGTGCCACAGGTACCCATGACATGCGCACCGATCGGGCCGGATGCAGCCAGTGGAGCCCAAGGATGCCTGCGCCCACTGCGCCCCAGTCCTGTGGAGCAAATGCTTTTTAAAGAAAGTTGATAGAGAGAGGTATACAGGTTTGCTGCCATTAAGAGGAAGCTGCTGTGGACTCTGAGCAGAAGAGAAACGAAGCCCTTCCCCCGCACAGGCTTGGTTCTTCTTTTGCTTTTGCATTATCCACAGCTGATAATCAGAGGAGAAGCACTTGGCTAACACACATTTCTTCTAAAGGGTCAGAGAGGCGGAATGTGGTGCTCAGTCTTTTGAGCAATGGGACTGAACAGGCATGGGGCATTTTGGCTCTGCTGGGAGCCCCTAGGCAAGTAAGTTTGCAAACTGCAGTATGCTGGTTTTTCAAATGACTATTGCAGGCCCATGAACCCTTGAAGCCAGATGTATTTTGGAATTCAGAATAATTCAGAATTTGCATGGGTAATATGATACATACAGTACATATTACATACCTCCCTGGTAAACTCACAGTAATAAGACACAGACGTAATTTTAGGGCACAATATTCAAATCAAGTGGAGTAAAGAAAGATACAAGTAGCCTTGAGTCTGTTCAGTCTAGGTTTTACTGCCAACTGAATTTATGTTCAGTTGCCCTAGGTTGAAGACTCATATCTTTCTGGGGGGGAAAAAGCACTGGGTACCACGGCAGAGGCTGGAATTTTGAGACCAGCTGCCAGCTCAAGGGAGCAGACCCCTGCTCAGGGCCCCTCAATTCTGCCTCATGCTTCACTGCTCCCCCTGATTTTACTTCTGCTGTGTTCCTCTGCTCTGTCACCTAAGGCACCCACATCCTCATGGAAGACAATACCTGCTTAACTAAGTAGTGCCCCGAAAGTCACCGCTCCGAGGAACTGAGTCTGCACCATCGCCCCTGCACCTCCCCAGGACCCATGCACGGGCCTCGAGGAGCGAGTCAGACCCCATGCTCTGGGGGAAGTCTTGGCCCTGCAGCCAGCCGCAGGCCAGGCTCTGCACTCGCAGCCCTCCTCCCTCCTCCCTTTCTCCCTATTCCTGGATGCATCCTCCCCTGCCTTGCACCCAGTACCTACTGCTCCCTCAGCCTCAGTGTGCTCTTCCTCTCCTCCCAGCCCCAGGTCTGCTTCCGTCTTTGTCCTCCTCCTCATCCTCATTGTCCTCGTCCTCCTCCTCTTCTTCTTCCTCCTAATGTATTTGGTTGTTGCAGGGTCTCACTATGCAGCTTGAACTCACAGTAGTCCTCCTGCTCTCGGCTTCCCCAGCACTGGGATTATGGGCATGCTGTGACTGGACTCTGGTTCATCCCACCTGGGGGCGTGGCTGGTGGGGCATGTGCTACCAGGGATCAAACCACAGTCTCGGAGCTTGCCTAAGCTTGCCAAGCGAGCGCGTTAGCCTGCTGAGCCATCCCTGGGCCCTGCTCCCTTCCTCCTGAGGCAGGAGCCCAGCTGTGTTGCACGCTGTCCACCCCTGGAAGCCATCAGATCCCAGTCCTAGCAGCCTGCACCTGCCCTCTGGCTCTGCCCAGTGTTGCCACCACACAGAGCTGTGGGATTGGCTGGCTCGGCGTCGCAAGGGGCTACGGTGCTCACTCCTGGGTCTCAGGCTCCACGGCATTCCTTGGTGCACAGCATCATCACGCTACGTTTGTTTAATTAACCAAAACCAGAGTGAATGTCTGAGGCACCCAGTACCAGGTGGCAGAAGGCTGGCCATACTCTAATAATTGCTTTCCAAATCTCTTTTAAATCACTTAGAAGCCAAGCTGCAACCATGTCGAGAAAGTAATACAATCACTGTTTTGTGGATGAATTACCGACTCTGAGAAGAGTCTAGTTCTGCAAAGCCTCACTGAGCAGGGCGCCTGTGAGTCCAGGCAGAGCGGAATCCTCCCGCATCCCAGGCCCTGTGGGCTTCGGTTTGGTTTGCCAGCATGCTGAGGGCTTGCTGAGGCCAGGATGAAGGACACAGGAAAGACTGGGTAGGCAGGCTACTGTGGTGCCAGGCAGACAAAGGAGCTGCACGGATTCAGTGCCCAGCGGGATGCAAGGTACAGGACTTCAGGTGTGTGGCTTGTGTTCAGGCAACAGAGTTTTAAAAAAGAAACTGTTTCGAGGCCTGCTGTGTGTGCTGCTCACTCTCTGGAGGACGTACATGTTAGGCGTGGAAATCCAGATGGACAGCACAGCCTTTACGCTCTATCAGAGATGGAAGGAAGGTTCTCCTCCGGGATTCCTGCTCCTCACCTCGAAGTGCTCTCCCCCCATACACATCTGTAAACACCATTATGATAGGTATGGTCAAAACCCCTGTTCTGTCAACCCCAAAACAAGATTGTAGCCTTTATCATTCTGAGAGGTACTCCCCCTGCACGTGGTATTGAGTCTCTTTCTTACATCATTCAGGTGAGCACTGAAATCTCACACACAGGCGAGCACTGATGACAATCATTTAGTGTCCAGGACAGACAACACCGTGCTTGTCAACTCTTGTGCCAACATAAACACTATATCTTTCTGGTAATAATAGATCTAAAATTTAGAAATGTATATTAGACCCATACATTTTTTTAAAAAGATGTCAGGCTATAGTGCTTTCAGATCATTTCTTTTGACTGGCTTACATCAAAAAAGTGGCATCTTATAAAGAAAAAGAAAGCTATAAATGACATGTCACTTTTGAGAACACTTGTGCATCATAATTAATCTTCACTCATGAGGACAAATTTGGGGGTTAGTGAGTGCGTGTGAGGGTCACTGTTTGTCACAGGACAGGAGTATGACAGGAAAGGGAGGATGGAGAAATGTTCCTGGGAAAAGACACTGCAACCAGCCAGGCAGGCTTCATCTGCTTCTAATGATCATGGCCAGCTGGACCACTAACATGGATTAACCCTGAAATAGAATCCTCTAGTGAGAAGGCTGCATCTGAGCTAGGTGCAAATATTCTGACAAGAAATTTTTTTAAACGCAATGGTGAATAGGTCACAGACTTTACTCCAGGTTTGCTTCTGACCTCCAGATCCCCAATTTCCTCTTGTGACAGAGCTTCAGGCTCTGCATTGTAAGACGAGGGAGATGGGGCTCATGTCAAAGGACACGACGTCGTACCTCAGGTAACGGGAAAATAATATCTAAAGCGAAGACCTTGTTCCTTCACAGAATTTCCCATCAGTTCATATACTGGCCAACTGGGAAGACCTCTCAAATAAATTCTGAGGATTAGATGAACACAGAGCCCATCCTGTGATGCTACATGCCTGGCTTAGAGAAACCATAAAGGCCAGGGGACCATGACCTTTCCCATCAGGCCCTCTGGCTCCCACCTGTCCCAGCAGACTCACCCAGAGGTGTAGAATTTTATTATGCTGAGCCAATGAGAAGCTTTGCCTGAATCTGTGCACAGGAACCCGTGAACATCCCTGAAATCTCTCCCCCCAAGGCCTGGACTAATAAATGCAAACCCTCAGCCCTACAGCAGCCGGAATCCAGCCACACAGGGGCTGTGCAGCATGGCTCCTAGGCAGAGGAGCAGGCTCTGGTGAGGGGCTGTCACTTGCAGCCACAGGGGCCCTGGAAATGCCTGGCAAAACGCAGTCCCTGGAGGACTCGTTTGTGGTTGAAGGATGAATGAATTAATAAGGAAGGATGAGATTTTTAGGCCATAGAAGGCAGCATATGCTCAAGGAAGCCACTTACTTGATCCCTGTAAAAATCAGCAAATAAAGCTTTCAAAGGGTTACAACACTTGTCTTGAGAACCATCCTGAAATCTTAAGGTTAGAAGTGGACATCAGGTGAGAGAACGAACAGTGGTGCCGTCTCCCTGCAGAAAATGAAATCGGTTGATGCCATACTTGAACCAAGTGAGCATTTATTTGCTTCCCTGCCATCATCACTCACAATCTTTTTCCCAAAAACAAAATATTTCTTCCCATTAAGCCACAGTTAAAGGAAGGTCTGTAGAAAGTCAACAAGTCATACATAATGTATTTGTGAAAATAACGTGAGATGCCCAGTAGCATGTCCTCTAATGCTATTTAATCTACAAATAAGATGCAGCCTATGTAGGGGAGCAGGGCAATGAAACAATTCTAGGTTGTATGTCCAGCATTAAAAACAAGCACACAATATGGTGAAGGTTAGTTATATCAGCAGCTTCAGATGAAAGGGAGTGAGTGCGCTTACTAAAGTGAAACACGCAGGGAAATGGGTGGCAAAAACCACAGGTCTGTATCTTTACCTGTTCAAATCCATCGTACTCTTCAGTTAGAACAATAATAGCAAGCAGCACTTGAGCGGCACCTTCCCTAATCCACATCATAACAGTTGCGTTTCTACGGGCATTGGCAGAACCTACGCTCCTGAGCACCGCCTCCTTGGGAATGCAGAAGAGGACTCGGAGGGACCACAGCTGAACACACCCAGACCGAGCTCTTTCCACTCCAGGCCGCAGCAGAGCCAAGCACAGCAGGGCTCTCTGTGAGCCACGCTGCTGACATGGAGCTGACATGCCTGCTTGCACACAGGGTGCTCGAGCCGGAGGTACTAGCAAGCACTTCCTTATAACCTGATGACTCTTCTACAGTCATTCCAAACCAAGTTTCACGCTTTTCACTGTTTGGAGTGAGTTTTACAGCGACATTGCAGCTGCCATTCGTGAAGTCCTTTCCCGTGTGTGATGTGCCTTGGTCCGCACAGTTCCATCCTCAGAGAAGAGACCGGAGTGATCAGATGGCAACTTCCACATCGAGAAACAGCCCATGACCAGAGAGGACGAGCAGGTGTCTCAAGTGCCCTGCCCAGGGAAGACGGGGAAAGTCTTGACAACGTTAGATTTATACCAGGCACTGTGAAGAGGGCTGTCTGAATCTGTGGGTTACCTGGGTAGTGATTCAATCAAGCCAGATGAAAAACAGACATGTACAGAATTCTAGACTGCTATTATTTCCTAAAAAATACCATATGAAAGGGCCAGGGAGATGGCTCAGTGGAATAAGTGCTTCCCTGGCAAGCTCAAGGGACTGAGTTCAATCCCTGGTTCTGAAAAAAAAAAATATATATACCGTATGACATCTATCTGTGTCATCTACTCATAGTAAATGTTACAGGTAATTTACAGGTGATTTAGAGTCAAGAGGAGGATTACATGGCCATATGTTAGGACATCGTGTAGAAAAGATCTGTTGCCATGGATATTGGAATACACAGGAGTTCTCAGAGCCAGTCCCAAATGGATGCTGTAAGAAGGCCCGAGCCTTACCTTTCCTGTCATTCTAACCAGAGACCATCAGCAGTGCAAATGTCACTTGACCATAGAAAATAAACACTGAGGGTCACCAAGCCCCAGCTAGGATCCAAAGCAGCAGCTAATGTTAGGTCAAAGTCTTTCGCAAGTCCTGACTCTGATGCCGTTGCTCTCAGTTCTCTTCACCTGAAGTTCAGGTCCACCAAGCTGGTGAAGATGTCGACACAGGGGTGGCCGACCGAATGGGATGCCACCAGCCCAGCGTGGGGTCACCTTGTATGTGGAGCCTCTCCTTACTTCACATCTCTGTGCTTTTATCTCTCCATTGCAAATTTTGAAAAGAAATGCTGAGAAATAAACTGAGTATTGATGAGAGGAAGCGTGAAGTACTCTGGGCTATAAACAATAAGAATTCTTTAACTGAGTCTTAACCATCGAAGAACTTTCCACATGTTGTGATGTGCTCTTGACCACATGTCTAGACTCAGTTTCTCCAAAAGCCCTGCTTTTCTTGCATTCTGCTGGGTCACACAATGGTGCCTCCACCTCTGAGTCACTTTGTCCAGATACTTCAACTTGTTTCTTTTTTTTTTTTTTTTTTGGCAGACCCACAGATTGCACTCTGACTCTTGAGTTTGGCAGGCAAGAGCTTATTCTACTGAGCCATTTCCCCGGCCCCCAGCACTTCAGCTCTAAACTGCCTGTCTCCCTCTTCCATCTCAACAGTCAATGCCACTTACCACATGAAGGTACAAGAAGAATAACCATGCAAGGAAGAGCAACAAATGGCTACTTACTCAGAGCTCCCATGACCAGGATCTGGCTGCTGTTGCCGACACTTGGCAGAGCCTCATGGTACTTGAGGAGTGTGGGCCTTCCTGGGGAGGGGCTCGGGCTCCCTGCATGGAGGCTACCAGTGCGGAGAAGCTGCAAGGTGGCTAACTAGAGCCCCTAGGACAGCGACAGGAGCCTCTGGCTTTCCCTAGCTGTTTCTGAACTGGAAGTGGCCTCATTCATGGTGAGAAATTAGGTAGCAGCTGTCAGTTATTACTCAAGTCCTGGCAAGAATGATCATAACTGGGGCCACTGCTTTGCTTAGGGCTCGTCCCTAGAGACAGTGGCTTAACTTTCTAGAAGTCTGAGGCACAGATAGTAGGCTGGTGTTCCTGGGCTGGTTATTGTAGACCATGTGTTAGTTGCAAATTAAGGGTCAGGTTTCTCTTTTTATAGCTGCTTTTGTCATTGTCCTTTGCACATGCAACACAATCCGGTTCCCTGTAGTCTTCCTCCTGCATGTTCATTTTGGTCCAGGGCTTGCTCCCTGCCCCCCACTCTCTTCATCCCTAGCACTAAGGTGAAGTGCTGGTCACTGGTAAACACTGTCTGATGCCGAGGAGAGGTTTGGAGGGCAAGTGAGCACTAAGGGAGGGGGATGTGGCCCTCTGGCCGATGCGTCCTGCAGGATTGGCCGGGAAGAAAACAGCCAAAGATGCAGGGAGCATGAAGCATCATTTCAGATTGGTTCCATAAAGGCTGCAAGTAAACCATTGCAGTCTGGATGCAAGCCACAAGCAGGAAAGTTGGATGGATGTCCATTAAGGAGCCCCTGGTGCGGGCAGGGCCCTTGGCATGCTCCACGGGGCGTCTAGGCATCCTGCAGTGCTGGAGCCTGGGAAGTCCGACCTCAGGGGCCAACTGAGTCCTGAGGACGCGCTGTGCACATGGCAAGCCAGCCTCAGTGGTGCGACTGCCTGCTCTGCTTGCATCTCTGCAAGACTGGACCTGGGTGCGAGAGGAAGAAAGCCACCAACCCAGTAGCCTGAGTCGCGCAGGTGTGCATCTAAAGCCCGCTTAGGGCCCGATCCCTACCTCCGCACTGGTTCTGGTTCTCCTGCACATGAAAGGCACTGGGAAGCGTAGGCATCGTCATTCTCCGGGAACGTCTGAGACCCTGATGCCTCCTCCGCGTGGCCCTGCTGGCCGCCCGCAGCACCTCCCCCTGCTTGTGATTAGCAGCTCCCCGATGCGCAGGTGTGCAGGCCTCGTCTGCTTGGCGAGGTTCCGAGGGTCCCCTCCCGCGCTCCTCGTGCTCTCTCTGCCCCTCACCCCTGTTCTATACTCTTCTCAGTGCAGAGCTTCAGCCTCCCGGCAATGTGTCACTGATCAGCCCGACCCTGAACTAACGGCAGCACGAGAGGCTCACATTGAGGTCCATCCTCCGCCACGTTTTCTTCTTTCTTTGGGGAACATTGGATTCCTGAGTTGTGTTATGACCATTGGGAACTTCAATAGAAGTTGAATAAAATACATGATTCTAACTCACCACATCACTAATAAGAAATAAAACCTGGGAAAGAGCTCAGGGGTCCCTGGAGCACCTGCTCCTTTGCCTGGCTAGGGAGCCACGCCCACAACCGTCCGCACTGCACTGCAGCTGCAGATACCCAGGTAACAGGTGCAGGCGACATGCCCTTGAGTTGGAATGGCTTCTCAGGAAGAGCACGCAACCCCTTCTCCCCCTTCTTTTTTGTATTTTAGGGAAGGGTCTACAGTGTATTCAGGGTCTTACTAGCAGATCAGACTCATAGTGATCCGCCTGTTTACAGCCTCCCAAGTGCTGGGATTACAGGTGCAGGCCACCACGCCAGGTCACAATTGCTGTCTCAGTGCATTCCGAAGGTGGGCCGGCACGGCAGGCCCACGGATGGAACCCCTGGCCTCTGCGCCTGCTTGCAGGTGCTTTAATCCGCCGAACTATTTGGCCAACCCTCTTTCCCCTTTTTGTTCTCTTGTGTGTATTGGATACTTTTTTTGAGTCGGCCATGGTAACGCAAAATTGGTTTCGGAAACTGCCTTCCTTAAGTGCTAAAGATGATTCAACCCCTGAGCCCCTCAGATAAGGAGGGGCTGGGGTGAAAATTGCCTACATCCGCACCTCCAAAGAGAAAGCTGGAGAACTCTTTGCCAGAGAGTCCTTGGAGGAGTCTGAAATGACCCGCAGGGTTGGAGGCAAGCTGGTCTGTTTTCAAAGGCTTCATTCAAATAATTGTTTTTAAAAGTGCGTTTTGTGAGGTATGGTGGCACACACTTATAATCCCAGCACTTAGTAGGCTGAAGAAGGATCCCCGTGAGTTTAAGGTCAATGTGGGCTACATAGTGAGTTCAAGGCTGGTCCGAAATGCATATCAATACTGTGTCTCAAAAAAAAAATCTATCTATCTATCTATCTATCTATCTATCTATCTATCTATCTATCTATCTATCTATCTGATTGTGGAAGTCCTGAGTGTTATACCCCTAGAAATCCCCATACACACAATTTACACAAACACTGTATCCTTAATTTCATAATTTGGGTCCATAATTTCTTCCATTTGTTGTACGCCTTTTAAAATTATTCTTTGAGATAAAAATAGCTGCATAATATTGTGTTGAGCTTTCCGCTGGGTGAGCGTGGTGTCCCCTCCCTCTACTGTAATTGAACACACAGGCTGTTTCTAAAACATGTAACAAGAAGGATCTAAGGCAAAAATCTAAGCCATCAGATGTGATTTCAGAAATCACCAGGATTTGTCCTGTACACATGTGAAAGGACGGAGAAGTGATGCTTTACATTTTATAGCCAATAATTTGTTAAAAGCAATTAGCTATCATTGACACATTAACTAGGAACCAATTCAAGCAATTGTTCAATAACTTTTATTTATGAACTTTCGCAGAAATGATGGAATTCTACAATAAGCATCATAGTGATCAATATTTTAAATCATTAATTTTTACTACAATGTGCCTGATCTATTTTGTACATTGCAAACTAATAGAAGTGGGAAAATAGTAAGACTGCTCATGTATTTACCTACATATTTAGAAACAAACTTTTGGCATTTCATTAAATTCCTTAAACTATTCAGAACTTTTAGTCCATAATGATATGTGATGAAAGAGATGTGCACCCTTGTCAATTTAAAGATAAAAAGAATGTGAAAGATGTGTGCAAGATGATTTTAAATTTAGTACGTGTCGACACTGTATACATCTGTTATTAAACTAGGCTTGGAATCTCTTTCTTACGGGCTGGCAGGACAGCTCAGGTACTAAGCGCCTGCTTAGGCTGAAAACAGGAGGATCACTATGAGTCAGAGCTGTGGACTGAAATCCTGAACAAAATGCATTAAAAAAAAATCCTTGTCTTCTTGAACTCAGAGGAAAAAAGCACATTCATCACTTTAATATTATAATTTATTGCTGTTTGAAAAAGTCTCATTAGAAATACTTTAGTCTGTTCTAATGATTTCCTTAGAAGAAATCCAGATTTTCAATGTCATGTCAAAATGCAATGTGTTAAAAAAAATCAGTTAAATTGTTTACATTTTGAAAATGAAAAGTATACATTTAAATCCATAAATAAAAGCATTGTTAAAGTCCTAGCAGATGTATAAAACGGGTCTAGCAGTATTCACTACAAGAATGAATTTCAAACATAAATGCAGGCATTCTAACTGTAAGGTGTGCTGTTGGTAATCCTTTAGCAGACATACGGGCAAATGCTCAGAGCAAAATTATATATACATGAATAAAGAGTGAATATGGAGGGGCATTAGGCGAAGCCTTGTTTAACAATTTTGTACATGTTTTATAATTACAGGGACAAAAATGCGTATAAGTTGCAATGCTCATTGAAAAATCCATTCACAAATCATTTGGAAATTTGTAGAATTGATCTTCTTAATTATTCCATTAAGCTAACTACTAATTGTTAAATTGTTATACATTCTGGCTATCAGTCACTGACTCCTAATCTTTGACAACAAATCTTTAGCTTTTCTTGCATGTTTGTGTAATGTGTAAGATGCCAACGACAGACTAAGGCTTAGGAAACTGAGCACAAAACTGTTGGATTCTTTACGACCAAGGTGTGTCATTTTGGTCTGACAAAGTTGCAACACTTAATTTCAGAGAACTGAGAAAGGGTTTAAGTCAGGCTGTGTAGAATTTCACCAGCCAAACATACACCATAGAAATAAGAGTAATGCGCATTGGATGAATTACTTCACCAAAATGGTGTTTATCCTGCAAATCGCAAACCTCAGCCAGTGAAATTCGGAGAGTGTCACATCATGACAGCAGAGAATTTCTTAAGCCTGCAGCTGCCTGACCACCTGCGGTCTCCCCATTTGTGTTGTGTTTTCTGTCCTTCCAGAAGCTCAGGGTCCCCCATGACATTTTCTCTTCCCATTCTGCATGGGGTCTATCACCTATGTTTGAACATTAATAGAGCTTTCATTCCTGCCACAGCCTTCCTTCAGATTCCAGTGCTTACGTTGCATCCTTAACCTCATTTCTGCCGCATCTGGTGATCCCAGTTTCTATCAGTGTCTTTTTCAGATCACAGCAACCTGGGCATTACTTTAGAACCACAAATCCCCTGCCACCAGCCAGGGAAAGGGTGGCATCTCCTGTCCCTGTTGCCCATGCCCCTTGGATCTTTCTCCAAATGTGCGGTAAGATCCCTGCACCCCGGGCAGATTGCAAAGTGCAGGTGAGGTGTGCTGTGCAGGTCACAGACCACACCCTGGTTGTGTGATGGGACGGCCTCCCCTGGCCTCAGCTGTTGGAGACACTGCTGTTCATCCATGTCCTAATGTATAAGCTGCGTGGCTTTTACACTGCAAAGCTCACCCCCCTTTATTTTAGTATTTTTACTATCTACCTCCCAAATTGCAGCAAAAGAGAAAACATCCAGTTTGCCAACAAAGTCCTTCCAGGCAGCCTGTCCTGAGGGTGCAGCGCATCCTCGTGGCCCAATAGCCCACGCCACCACGCGGCCTCAGAGCTCTTCGGTGTTGTGAAGCCGAAGCCCGTTCATACATGTATATAGTTATTTTTAGAGTAAGATTGTACAGATAGAAAAGCATCACATTTAGAAAATAAAATGAGTGTATCAACTCTGAGTGTATATCACTTTGACTATTATTATTCTGCGATATCTCAAACATCCTAAAACAATTGATACTATTTAAAACCAAAGCTATACTTAAAAATGCAATGACATATTTATATATTATAGTTCTGTAATAAATTGAAATTTTAGTGGTTGTGACATACACACCAGTGAGGAAATGCCAGCATACAGGACTTGAGCACGCTGATGTATTAAAAGAATAAAATATTTACTTAGAACCTGTGCATTAAATGAAGGTTTTATTACAATTTTTTTTGTTTGTTTGTTTGTTTGTTTGTTTTGCAGAGCCGAGGATTGATACATGAAGGTCTTATATGACCTTGGTAAAGATGTGTTTCATTGTATAGACACAAATGCCCTAATTTAGGGGGAAAAAAGGTAGAAGCAGGGTAGACCTATCGAGAAGGCTGCAGGCAATGTTATAGTTAAAAACTAAAGTTAACAATACAATAACTGTGGACGTCAGCTCTGTTTGACTTTGGACTCCTGGAATTTTTATGGAGGTTTATATGAACTTTTCCTGCCTGAAGGGGACCTGGAAATTACCATAAACTCTGCAATACAGTGAAAATTTCTTGAGTAAAAAGCCACGAAAGTGTCTGGCAATTTTCCTGTGGATACACCGACAGAGGTAGTTTCTCCTGTGAAGAAGATCTTACCAAATCTGGTTTGTTGGTAATGAGAGAAGCATCTACCTGACACCACAGCTTCCCACAGCTTCATAGTTTCTTCAAAACAGTAAATTTAGACATCTCAAGACTATTAGTAACATTTCTAGGGATGTATCTAGGAAACTATCCATTTTGATGTGCGGAAAGGTATGTCATTCATAACTTAATCTTCAAATACATTTGCCATTTTTTTTCCTATTTGACTGCTCTGTTTTAAAAGCATTTACACAAAGATCTTGTAGCTTTATTTGCTGTTTCCTGACCACGCTGGAATTTAGTGGCATAACGTCTTCTGCAGTTTGTACACTTTGACCTCACTCAGTATCTATTTTCACTTAAAAATTTGGCATATGTTTCTGCATATAAAGCAAATCATTCCGCTGACACCTGGTGTCATTCCACTTGAGCAAGAAGTCTGTGAAACAATTTTGAAAGGTTCCGCTTATATAAACGTGCTACAGTGTCATCTGGGTTTTCATCAGTGTTTGCAGTTAATTTCTTACTTATACATTAATGTCACCCAGTGTTGCCTGTCATCCAGTAATAACCCTGGAACCTCTTCAGTGTGTGAGGGTGCTCCATGACACGGTAGGACAGAACTCTGCATCGAAGGGACTTGTTTTTATCAGCGTGAGGAAGAATCGCTTGGGCTTTTTTAAGAAGAATGTATTTTCTTTACTCAAATCACATAGTTTCCAGGTATTTTGTTAATAATTTTCTCCGTATGTACATTGACCTTTTTACACTGTTTTCTTCTCAGAGTGCCACATGGGAATGTCAAAAACTGTACTTGAAGAAATGAAAGAGTCCTCACTGTGCTAATTTAGGTTCCACAGATAGGCACGCTCTATTTCATAAATTACATCCGCTTGTCAGAAGTCAAAATGTATTTAAATAACTTCATGGAAATTGTCACCAGGATTTAAAATTGTGTGCTTCCTATGCCATTGTTAACTTAATCCATGGGATTACAAACAGATATATATTTATTTAAAATGTGTGCACACTTAGTTTGTCATAAATGTTACCCAAATGGAAGGTAGACGCGAGTGTAATTTTCATGTGCATTTCGATAAAGTTTTGCATTTTAAACACATTTTAATTTTCAGGTTTAATAAGATATGCTAAGTAGTATTAGCTGCTGTATATTTTAGTGCCAACAAGTTTGTTTCCTGCATAGTTGGAATTTTCCTAAAGGGTAAAATAAATATACATGTTTTCACAAAATTATTAAAATATCAAAAATTAAAATGAAAAGGGGTTTTGATTTATGAAAATTATTTCTTCTTCACTAAGAAGAAAAGCATTTCTAATTTGCATTTGCATGTCACATGCTGGAAAACAAGATGTAGCCGCTCTGAAAGGAGCATATTTACAAATACCCAGATCCTGAATAAATGGTTTTTAATATGAGCTTTAAAGAAATCTAATAGTTTTAAACTTGCTACTTAAGTCATCAAAAGGAATCCAGAAAAGAACTGAGGGTGAACACTAACATGATCATTTTATTAGGGAAAAATGTATTACATTTCCTTTTCAACCATTCCTGATAAAAGATCAGATTTCATTTTCTCAGAAAAAGTGTGTCCTACGCTGGAGTTCCGCACTCATTTGATTTCACTTTTCAGAATGACCGCACTGCTGTTAGAATAATCTTTGATGTTCCAAAAATGGAAAAATCAAAGTGAAGAGCTAAATCTGTTCGTTTTTCAAACATATTAATCTTGTCAAGATAATACATAAAAACCAATCCTTGAAAATTTTTCCCAGAGCCCTTTCTACTTTCTTTTATCCAAAATATGAAACCACTTAGAAGGATAAAGCAATATGAACGACTGAAGGGCAAAAGAATTCTAAGCAGTACTTTGGCTGCGTGTGTTTCAAAATGGCCCAAGCGGACTAACCCTGCTTGGTCAGAACTGTGGTTTGTGTAAGTCTCCACTCGTCCTGGCTCTAGCTCACACGGACGGCAGACCGGGAATTTCTAGCGTGGCTTTTTTTAACAATTCAACTGAGTTTCAAACCCCTGACAGTAACAAATACAAATTGCACCAGCCCCCCAAAAATTGTTGGGGCTAATTTTAATATTAATGAATTCTTTACAACCTCAGTTCAGCAGTTTCGATTAAGCTTTAATTAGTAGCCAGAGGGGAATCCAAAACAAAAATAAGGAGTTGAATTGCTAATTAAGTTAGTTTGATGAGGTAGAGTTCTAGTAAAAGACTGGCTGTTGTTAGCGGTGCGAGTTCTGACAAGCTAAAAATACTCAAGATTATCACTATTGTAACCAACATTTTCCGTTACCACGAGCTCTCTGCGCGGAGCAGGCAGTTCATTAGAGGCCGAGGCTTTGCACTGTCAGTACTGAAATTAAGGCCTTATTAATAAGAGAGGAGGACACAGAAGCCGGAGTCCGAGACAGGGCAGGGTTGGTTATAAATTAGCTAGCCCCTGCCACTGCCCCCAGCTGCACGCGTTGATCCACTAGCAGTGTTTTGAGAGTTCTTTCCTCTCCTCTTCTCTTCTCTTCCTTCTGTTTCTGACATCCATGGCCATTTCCACAAGGACCTGACTTATTGGAACCTGATGTTACAAAGGAATTTGCATTCCCGTCTGTGGATGGTGAAAATATTTTTCGTTATGTGTAGGTCATGAACAACTTCCAAAATTCCATAATTTCATAATGGGTTTGAAATTTAAAGGAATAGCTGGAAGCCTGGAGCGTGTAGTACCCAAAGAGGAGGCTGTGCTTTCTCACAAACCATTAATGAGACTTGAAAAACAACATTTGAATATTTTCAATACTGGGTTTTGTTTTCTGAAAAAATGTGCTTGGACGCTTATTTCAAATCTGAAAATTACCCCACTGATGTAATTGGCTATTGCTCCTTTGGTATGAATTCCCTCCTTGCACCCCAAAGATTAATTATCCCCCTCAAAGATTTCAGGTGCCAGAAATTCTCCCAGGCTATGCAAGAGGTGTGAGCACCATCTTTTGCAGGATTGTGGAGAAAGTAATTTGATTTCTCCATACTCCAGTGTTTTCTATAATTTGTGTTTTATCCTTTTGCTTAAGGTTTCAAAGCCTACAAACCCAATAACTTAGGGATAAGAGAAGACAGAAAAATAAATGATATTGTTTCGCAGGTATTAAACATAAGCCTGGCTATCAGAGCTGGGCGGCCTTCCCGAATCATAATCAGGTGCTTTGACTTAACACTGTTTTGTTTTATAATAAGGTGGCTGCCATATGTTGGAAAATCTACCCGCCTGTATCTGAGGGGCTCCGTACCTCTGTAACAAATCCAAAAACTCATTTTATAATACATTAAATCTACCCATTGTAATGTAGCTCCACAAGTGAAAATCCACATCCAACTTTGCTCATGAATGTGGCTACAAGATTACGTGCATTATCCTGAAAGGCTGAAGGCAAGCAGTGAATTAGAATGCAGTAGATCTAGCAAAAATAACTTTCAGTAAATCTTCTTTTAATGCATAGTTGACAATTTTCTTTTGCTCAGCACGAAACTGATTAAGATCCCCCTTCTAAGGAATATTCCCCCCATGCAGACACATTGTTTAATATAGTTACAGCCCCGTGTTCTTGACAAACCAGAATTTCAATGCTGCAAATGTGAGGCTTGTTTAACAGCAGCAGAGAGTATTAATAATTTATCTATTTGAATGTAGAATAGGTTCCAATTACAGTATTTCACATGGTGTGGCAACGGAACACACACTCTTAGTGGAGAAATCCTCCTTGTAGACAAGGAACTGGTATGGGCTAGAGGAATTCAGAAATCTATACGAGTCATTAAACAGATTCTTTAGTTGTTAGGGGTGACAGTTGAAGTGAACAATATTAGAAGTCGTCATTCAAACAAGTAATAGTACCAGAAGGAGAAACTTCTCTTTAAATCAACACGAATGGTTGCTCAAGATAAACTCTGTTCAGGAAATTAGTAAAATTAAAGATGAGAATTAACCTCTTGCATCTGACTTTTTAAAAATCTTCCCTTCTAATATAATATCTTCTATAATCTGCTTGAGGCAAGTTATATGAGAGGCAGAAAAATTAGAACATTAAAACTCTTGTTTAAAATCTGATAGTCTCTGCTTGTGCTCCTGGGACACTAAATTAATCAGTCCAGTGAGCCCAAATCAACTTTAGATAGGAACAAACAAAATAGCCAAATAAACCTGCTGCTTAAATGGTTTTTGAAAAGCAAACAAGGGTCAGGTTCTAATAACCAAATTTTTCTCTACTTTCATTATGCATAAAATATTTTCTTAAAAATTCCAATACATTGATTTTAAAGGTCAAAAAATGATAAATTTCATTTCTTATTTCTTGATTACAAAATATCTGCAATAACTTCACAGAATTTTGCTCTCTTCTTCTACTCTAGGCATCCCAGGGTGGTCCTGAAGGTAGGCGTTCCCTTGGCCTCAGGATCCCTCTGCTTTCAGACAAGCAAGGTTGAACAGAGACTGTAGCAGGGAAGACAGACATGGCACTTAATGCAAAGAATATTTTACATGTAGTACCATGACAAGGTAATGAGATCCATCTTACTGGTTATTTTACTATGTCTTTCATGTTTTTTACTTCATTCATAAAGAAATACACATAGAAAGACACACCTGTAGGAGAAGGAAACATGTGCCCCAAGCCAGGAATGCCGCTGGGTGGGGAGCAGGGACCAGCCCGACCTATGTGCAGGTTTGCTGCCCTTCCCAAGCCCTCGTGCTTTTAGGACAAGTGGCTGTGAAGCAGTAGGGTAGTATCTGGGTTAACAGAAGGTGTCTTCTTAGGACCAGACTGTTTGCACCTCCTCCAAGGTAGAGTGGTCGGTCCTTCAGGGAAGAAAGCTACGGAAGCCCTTTAAATTGCAAGTTAAATTGCAATCTCGTTAAATCAGACGAGATTTTCACCACAAGGACTATTCTTCTCCAGGCATAGGGAAGTTAAGAGAAAGAAGCACATTAATTGTTTTCCTCCTTCTCACTTAGCTGTGTAATTCTAAGCGCTACACTGGTGCTCCTTTGTGTCTGTACTGTGGTCTCCTATTTCTAGAGGCAAGGAGACGCTTTAGTTCAAATCTGTATGAGATTTTAAAGATGAGTGTTACAAAAAATAATAAAGCTGTTTGTTGCTTCACTTTAGCTCTCACTTAATCTGTCCTTAAGCAAATAAGACAGCCGCAGCATGCAGAAAGCACCCTTCCAATATTATCACCAGATTTATGAGGCCAACACAGATATTATCCTTTTAGTCAAGTGAGTGCTGTAGGAATAATGATCACACCATCCTCGTGAAATTTGGGAATTTTAACATGCCTGCACCTTAAAGGTCTGTTTGGCTTGCAATGTGATACTATTAACATCCTGATAAAATTTGTCTTTGCGTGTGTCACAGCCGCATTCTACCCACGACTGCAGAAAGGAATCAACTAGGGGGTGGGGTTTCCTACAACCTTCTGGTGGAGACTCCTGTCCTAGGATTTTCCCAAGGGCAACCTTGTGTCACTTTTAAGTAAGTGCCTTAGGGTAACTCCTGTGTCACTTCTGAGGAAATAGTCACAGGAAGAATAGTGTCCCCCTCGGCTTCTGGGGGCAACCCCACAGCACATCTCTTGCTGAGCTCTGAATTCCATAATCATCCCTAAAATCTGTCTTGTTATTGCCTGTAGCTGCAGGTGGTCCACACAGCTCCCCAGAGCCTCAGGCAGGCAGGATGGAACCTGCAGGGGGAGGAGGGGGAGGGGGTGCTCCAGGCAGGTGGGGGAGTAGCGCTTGAAGACTCACTTGGCAGGGTGCAGTACAAATCCACTTCTCCAAATGTCTCTGGGGAGCAGGTGTTGCCCACACAGGAAAGAAGCCCAGCAGGAGAGACCCGGGCAGCCTTTGCCATGCCGGTGCTGCTCGCTGGCCCTCGTCACTTCTTCATAAAGTGTCTGGTGTCTGGTGCATGTTACAGGGTCTTTACATGAAGAACGAAAGAATAAATAAATGAAAATAAGTAAACGAGGGCCACTCTTGAACCAAAATCACCTGGATGAAAATGACTTACTACAGAAACAAGTGACAGTCCTCCGTCAGTCCCCCTGAGCTGGCATAGGAAAGTTCAGCACCGAGAGGAGCCACACCACTGCTGACAGTGCTCTCTGGGGAAGAAGGACACTGCTCCTGCAGGGCTCAACCTCCTGGGCACCTGTAGTTGGGACCAGGGCAAGTGCAGGCCCTGCTTAGCAATAATGGGGATGGCACAGGCATGTGTTGTGTGTGCTGTGACAGAGACAGGCTTCCTGGTGAAAGAATCAAGGAAAAGCAGTGCTGGGCTCGGTCCATTTTGTCCTGAGCCAGAGCAAGGGGGCGATGGCCCCTCTGACCACAGGAGGCCCCCTCTTTGCACACCCACCCTGGGCCTCCTAGCACAGCAGGACCCCCAGGAGGACCCTGAGCACAGGTGACAGGAGGTGCCACAGGGGGGCTGTCCCTGCTGTTCCTTTGTTCTCTTCAATCTGTGGTGTCCAGCACTAAGCTGCAGCATCTGCAGGACAGCAGCTCCCTGCTGTCGCCACCCTGTCAGAAGTCACAGGTTCAGAGCCCGCTGCCACCCACACAGTGCAGTCCAAATGGGAAAACCAGGCCCTCTCCTGTTCTAGGCTCCTGCCCAGGCGCTCCACCCAGCAGGGCTCTGTCCTGCTGTTCATGGTTTTCTCAGGGTAGCAGCACCACCGGGAGTCCCTGTGGTTTGTCCCCAAGTAACCCTGGCAATAGAGCTTCCTACAGCTTCTGAGTGTTTTGCTTGGTTTTTATCTAAGACAGAGAAGGAAGGAGAGAATGGGGACAAGACTGTCAGTATCTTAAACAATAGTTCTTGCAATGTTACAGGGCTCCTCCTGAAGAAAGGTGAAGGAGAAGGGCCAGCTGGAGGTGGCTGCCAGGTGGGATAAACCAGGAAGGTGGAGCAGAGGAGAACGGGGTGGGAATATCTGGAAGAGGCATCCACCCCGGAGTGGGGTGAAAGCCTGCTCCAACTGCTCAGCGGGAAGAAGCCCAGCCAGCCACGCTGCTCATGTTCAGAGCCCTTACTCTGTGTGCCTAGAAATTTTCAGACTCATTCCTAATTCCAACAAACTGAGTTTTACACACCTTTGACACAGATATGCAGCATTAAGAATCAAAAACCAAATGCAAGGCCCATTCACTCCCATGAAGGAGAATGGCTCAACTCTTCACCGATGGGGGTCTTACTGAAGTAAGGGTCAAATGTACTGAAAATAAATGCACTTTCTGAAAGAGAGCTTACCATGGTTATTGAGTAGCTACTTGCAAACACTTTCCCGCCTGTGGCAGTGCTTCCCTGTTGGCATGCAGAGCTGAGGCCGAGGTCCCTGGCCAGTCCCAGCTCAGAACCCTTGGAGGAGCAACGTGGGAGGGGTGTTGTGCACACAAAAATGATAATTACTTCTCCCCTGGGTGTGCTGAATGAGCCGAGCCCTTCCTGGCTCCAGACAGACTGCTCTGCGGAAGGGGAAAGGGCTGTTCCTTTGTGCTGCTTGGCAAACTACCAGATCCTGTTACTGAAAATTAAAGTCCAATACAATTCTTACTCAGCCACCAGCGTCAGAGGCAGGGTTACTGCACACAGGTCCCCCTGCGCTGCAAGGCCAGGGGCTCAATCTGTCCAGGTCCCTCCCTTCGGAGGGTGGAGGTCAACCTGCTTAGCCTGCTGAGGGAGCACAGATAGATGATACCAAATAAGTGCTACCAACCCTTCCCTCGTAGCTACCATACCACCAGTGACGAACCTTGACTTTGTGAGGACGTGGTGTGGAACAGGGTTAGAGAGCAACGTGCTCACCATTGACAAAGGTTAACGTTCATTAACGGTAACCTTTGTGTGAGTGCAAACTTGTTAGCTTCGCATTTTATACGTGACAGGCTCCTATTAAAGTAGCCCTGAATATTGATGAATATTTTGTGTGGGTTTTTTGGAACTTACATTTAGTAGATGGATTTGGGCTGGGGAGATGATAGCTCAGTAGCATAAGCTTCCTGACAAGCACAAGGTCCTGAGTTTAATCCCGAGTAACAATAACAAAATAATGATAATAAGAGATGGATTGGAGGACATTGCTTTTGAAAATACTTCACAAATGCTCTGTGGCTAAAACAAGCTGCGCCATCTTTATTTATTTAATTTTGTATTTTAGGACAGAGTGTACAGTATGTACAGGGTCTCACTGCATAGATCAGGCTTGGAGTGATCCACTTGTTTACAGCCTCCCAAGAGCCCGTATTACAGGTGCAGACCACCATGCCCAGTCTCAATTACCATCTCAGCATGCCCCGGGGGCGGGGCCGGCATGGCAGACCTGGGGATCGAACCCCCACGCCTGCATCTAAGCAGATAATTTAATCCGCCGAGCTATTTGGCGGCCCTACCATCGCATTAAGTGAGGCCTGATTAAGTGAAGACGAGAAGTGGTCTGTCGCAGTTATGTACTTCTACCTAATGCGATCAAGTGTGGAGTGGCTCACACAAAAATGTCCAGCAAGTGCACCCAAAGGCACTTGGGTTCTAGGCGTCTCATTTTAACGCCTAGAACAATCTCTAAGAAAGAAAGTCTGACTTTTATAGATGACTGCACCAATTACAAGCTTGCTTCCATTTTCCCCCCTGCCCCTGTAGAAGCAAATCGTACACGTCAGCCCAGGTAGTGCTTGGGCTTTCCAGCCTTTTCTCACTGTAATAACAGTACCTTGGTTAGCCAAATCTAGAGTCCTAGCTCTCTCCAGGAGGAAATACCAATCACAGAAAAAGTATTTCAAGTAAAATAAAGTTCATAAAACTGTATTTAAATTTGTCACAAGAGAATTGTGTATCAAGAGGTTAACACAAATATAAATGTGATTTTCATGGTAGTTATCCCTAATCTAATTTTCACTAAAAAATATAGTCAACTTACACTTTCCTATGCCAGCTCCTGCTACAGCCTTCATGTATTTCGGGAACATGCTGCCCTCCATTGTTAATAAATGGGGCCAGATTAAGTGGCGAGGAGAAGTGGCCTGCTACGATGACTGTGTCTACTTAGACGTGGCCAAGTGAGGTGCGGCTCACTCAGAGGTGAAACTCAATGGCAGCTTTATCTTCCAAGAAGGGTAAATGGGGCAGGGAAGTAATTATGTGGTAAGATTTGTTTTACAGCTTTCTTAAGTAGGTTTTCTCTAAATGTCCCGTTTGTATCTTGTATATACAGAATTTGCCAAAGACCCATGTGTGTCTATATTTCAGATAATCATCAAAATCCAAGTGATTTTGCTTTCATTGAACATGAAAACATACATCAAGTGTATGCAAATGCATCTCAACATTTAACATGGTTGAACTGTCACCACCAAGAGCCCACGAACTGTACCACAGTGACACAGGTCATGGACTACACAATTACTTAGATCTTAGATTGTTTAAAAATGTATATTTACTGTAAAAAGTACAAATGTTTCATATTCAACCTGTAGCTAGCTGTAGGGCTCATGTATTCACGGTTGAGGAGACCGGCTGAGGTGAGAGCCACGCCTACACACACGTGCACACCGGTGACCTTGGGCCACATCTCTGCGTGGTGTCGTTCAGACGACGCTGGATGAGCGCCCCTGAGTATCCATGCTAAGTGCTCCAGTAATTCTAGATGTGCATTTCTCACCACGTTTGGGACTGCTCATTTTTATTAATTTTTTTAAAAGCCAGGAAACTGCTGAGTCATTCTTTAGGAGTGATTTAATTCTACCTTCACAAAAATTTACCTTCATGAGGCCCAAATGTTCAATTTGACCGGGACTGCACCAGCGTACCACCCTCAGAGAAAACTCCTCGGGGCTACACGCGACTGTCGGCGCGGCGCTGGCCAGTGTGAGCCTCCTCTGCCTTCTAATTTTCTTGCTTGGGGAACACATAGCATTGTCATAAGACAGGTTAACAGGACAACAAAATTGTTTGAATTATTTGTGTGCACAGAGTATCCTCAAAACAGGAGAATGGAAGAAATGACAGCCCAAGGCTGCTCCGGAAACGTGACGCCACGCAGGAGCGAGCCGGGGCCGCCAGGGCCCCGGGGGTGCCAGGGCTGCGGAGAAGCGTGGTGCCGTGGGGGTGCTTGGTGGCCGGACCGCAGCCAAGCTGTGCGAGGGGGCCGAGCTGCGCATGCACTGTCACCTCCAGCAGTCAGCCTCGGCCCAGGGGGAGGGTCCGGGATGGAAACCAGCCAGCCAGACCCTTGGCAAGCTCCCTTCTGGAGCGGGTGACGAAAGCCAGGCCCAGCCTCAGCTGTGCTCTTCCTCGCCCAGGGTCCTCGCCCGCTCGAGGTCTTCAGCCGTCTGGGGTGTGCTGGAGTCGCCGTTCCCAAATACTAGTACAGAGGGTCCCTCGCTATTTCGTGGTTTGACTTTCACAGAATCAGGTTTGCGGGGTTTCAAAAATATTCTAAATTATTTATCGTAGATTTTTTTTTTTGGTATGTTGCAGAAATTTGCAGTACCATACAGTATATGTATGTTGTTAAAATTATGTAGATGTACGAGTTTAGAAAGTGGATTAGAATATTATAAGTGTTTTTAAAGTGTGAGAAAGGTTTATGAATCCATATGTATATATATATATATATATATATATATACATTGCTGCTAATTCGCTGACTTTCGCTTATCTATAAGTAAGGGACGACTGTAGTTTCAAATTCTATTCCTACACCATCAGCGCTAGATCAAGCCACGCATTCATAGCTTTTAATCTGGAGAATTTAAGTATACCTGGACTAGTGGAGAATTGATATGCTGTGCTTTGATTATTTTAATTGTTTTTGTTTTCTTTTTCCCCTACTTTCCACCCACCCATAACTGTTTCCGGCTAGTGCGCCTTTTGGAGTAATGTGGTGATCTAATCCCTCTGTCTGTTGTAGAATGTTCAAATAAGGGCAATTAGCATGCCGCTGTCACTTTAAGTACTTTTATTTCTTCATGACAAGAGCATTCAAAATCCTCCTCACCAGTTAACTTGAAATCCACAGTGTGTTATTGTTAATGGTGGTCCCCCAGTTCTTCAAGAGAACACAGGACGGCCCCCACTGCACAGGTGTGCCTCTGCGTCTCCTGACCAGCCCTGTGTGTCCCTCCCTAACTCTTGCATGCCTCAGCCTCTGGGAGCTACAGCCCCACTCTCACCTGGTGTGAGCCCAACATTTTTGGGTTCCCCAGGAGAGGAATCCTACGGCGCTCATCTTCAGCGTATTTTATGCAGCACAACGTCCTCTGTGCTCCACAGCGCTGTGCATGAAAAGATTCCAGAGGTTTCTGTAGCTGGGCTGCAGTGCAGCGCTCATGGAGACGGCGGCTCTCCCGCCCGCTATTTTCATTTCCTTCACACATTTACCCAGAAGTGGACTTGCTGGACTGCATGGTAGTCATGTTTAGTTTTGGAAGAATTACTAAAGTAGCACTTAGGAAAATTGTTAAACTCATTTATATACCCGCCGATAGTGCATAAAATCCTCTTGCTCTGCTTCCCAATAACCTTGTTTTCATTTTCATTTTTATTTCTTTTTAGTTTTTAGTATTTTGGTAATACATGATCTAGTAGGAGTCAGGCAATATTTTTTGAGTCTCATTGATAGTACTTGAATAGTTAGTAGTAATGTTGAATATTTTTATATACCTGTTAGCTACTTGTGTACTTTCTGTTGGATACATTTATGGGCCATCATTTAAAAATAAAACTGGGCTGCTGCTTATAAAAAAAAAAGTTTCCAGATCTCAGATTTTTTTTTAAGTTGTTTTGTTGTTGTTCACTATTTTTTAGTCCCTTATACAATTTCAATGTTAAAATCCTATCAGCTGTATGTATAGCCTGAAAAATATTCCTCCCATTTTATAAGTGAATTCTTCTTTCTCTTTTTCTTTTTCTTTCTTTTCTTTTTTTTTTTTTTTAGCACAGGGTCTAGAGCATCTCACGACACAGATCAGACTCCTAGTGATCTGCTTGTTTTCAGCCTCCCAAGTGCTGGGATTACAGGCATGCACCATCACACCCAGTCTCAGTCGCTATCCATCATGCCCGGGGCAGGGCTGGCACTGCATACTGGGGATCCAAGCCCAGTCCCTGCTTCTGCCTGAGCAGGCACCGTAGTCCTGAGCCATCTGACTGCACTTCAGTTGTTCCTTTTGCTAGGCACAAGCTCTCTACTTTGATTTCACCCCACAGGTCTCTGCGATTTTGTTGCTTGTGCTCTTAAGGCCTTGTGTAATGAATCTGTACTCAAATCAACAGCAGGCAGCCTTGCCCCTGCACATGCTTGTAGGAGCTTTGGGTACCTATGTCTTACTTTTAAGTCTCTAGGTTTGATTGATTTTCATTTATGATGCTGTGTGTGGGACAAGGGACCATGCCTTTTTCTTCTGAATCTTAGAGGGAAAGCTTTCAGCTTCTTCCCACTCGGCATAGTGCTAGCTGTGAGCTTGTCACGTAAGGCCTTTAACGTGTTGAGGTGTAAGTCCTTCTTCACTTAATTTCACGTGAGTTCTTGCAGTGAAATAGCACTGAACATCATCAAAGGTTTTATTTGTATCTGCTGGTGATCACATGGCTTTTGCCTTTAATGTTGTGATGTGTCACATTTATTGGCTGGTATACCTTGAGCCATCCTTGCCTTCCTGGAAATCCCTCAGTGAACAGTCTTCGCACGAGCAGCTGGAGCCCGTCTCTCAGCATTCTGTTGAAGACTCTCGTATTTATCTGCATCAACGATATTGGCCTGCAGTGGGCTGTTCTGGTTTTCTTTTCTTTTTTTTTTCTGCTGTGCCGCACCTTCATTTTTGTGACAAGGCGATGCCTAACTTGTTGAATGGATTTGTACAATTGATAATCTGAGTGGTATTATAAATTAGTAACTTTAATTTATTCAGTATAAGTGGCCCAAGGAAAACATAGTGGTCTTCTACAGAAATTATAATGATTTTCCTATTATTTTTATCAAATTTACATATATATATATATATATATATATATATATATATATATTTCTAGCACCTTTATTTTCTGTACTACAGAAAAGCAAAGTACTGTATGGTATGCAATACCTGTTATTTATGAAGTCACATATCATGTTCCACATTCTTTATTAGAGATAATATAAATACATGTAACTATTTGTTGTTCAAAGTAAGGGTAAATCTTTAAGGCTGACCTGTTTAAAATGTATAATATAAATTTTAAGCTACAGTGCAACAAAATTCTGCAACAATGTTGGAGAACATTCTGAGAAATACACTTTAAAATAAAGAGTTTAAATATCCATAGCATTTAAAATGGCTAATTTAAAAATATATAAAATTTATCATCCTAACAGTTCTAAATATCACTGTTATTTTCACTAGCTAATGTAACTCCTCAAAGTTGAAATTAAATGGAAACATGGTTTACACATTTTTGAAGTTTTCACAAATTGACTAATTTCTGTCAGATTCTAGTAGATCTACTCTCCAAATTGTAAAAGTTAACACCACTGTAGCATATAGGATATTATGAAAAAGTAGTTCACAGAATTTTGTCACATGAAAATGCAGAAAAGGTGAGTTATTGGTCTGAGAAACAAGAAGGTAATGAAGGCATACGTGCTTCTTTTAATATTAATCTTATGTATTAATTATTAAATAGTATTACACTGGCTCCTCATAGTTGGCATAAATGAAATTTGTTGAGCTGTTTTTGATCTAAATATTCCATCTAAATTATTGTTATTCAACTATAACAAAATATTTTGATAAAGTTACCTGAGATATAAATCAAATTGTTAAATAATAAATAAATACTTGATTGTTTTCTAAATCTCACATTTTAAATATAATCTAAGAAATGAAAAAAATTTATTTCAGTCTAAGGGCTCAGGGTGATGTAAGCTTAGTGCCTAAACACGTCAGGACTTGAAGGTCTGAAGTAAGGATTCACACCCCTCATGGGGCAGGACACTATGGCTATGCTCACCGGGGCAAACACTCCGCTATCTGCAGCTATAGGATCCACATCCATGACATCAACCAAACTCAGGTCAATTTTTTTTTTAATTTGAGTCTAAGCTGACTGTGTACAGACCTTTGTGACAGGTTATTATTTTCTAAAGAAAGCTTTTAGCCTCTCAGGATTTTCTTTCATTTTGAGTTTCTAGAACTAGTTTCTCACAAATATCAAAGGATTTCTGTCTATTCACCTATATTTCTCCATGTGTGTCTTACCTATTCTAGTGTATCAATTATTTTTGCACCCAGATATGACATACTGATTTTGACCCTGGGTATTCATGTCCTAGTAAACCAATCATAGTGCCTCTGTTTATCCTTAGAAATTCATGATTTGTGGTTTCAGCAAATAAGAGTGGTTTGGTCTGTGTTTTCCTTTCCTTAAGTAGCAGGGGAAGAAAAGCTGACTTTATTACTGCATCTACAGGAGAGGGCAGTTATATTCTTCCAGAATGCTATGAGAATCAAAGTAGAATAGTCTAGACTTTGTGAGAAAAGAATATTTAAAAATACTATAGATTAAGGCAGTAATAAATATCTCTTACTAAGCAGTGTAATCTAAATATTTCAGGCTCATTTGCATTTTCAAGTTCATTTATTTCTCAGAGTACAACATGCATTAAACTTACCTCTTCTGCATCAAACAACTGTTTCAAAATTCCTTCTTTTTTAACATCTTGGTAGACAATAGATCAGATCTTCAGGCAAAGATTAAAGTCTTTACATTTTATGTTTTAGAATATAAATATCAAGCCACAGATATACCTCACTGGAAATATATTTATTGTAAGTATAAGCACAAAAAATGTCAGTATAAAAACCACTACATTCTAAGTATACCAAACAGCAAGTGAAGTTTTAAAAGTAAATACCGCCCCAACCAGAAATATCTGGGCAGATTTCGCATTCAGTGTAATGATGATTTTTCTTAGGATGGTTTGAACTCTCCAGCTTGGGGACTTGCTGTCTAAATCATCTGTGTGCCTTTTGGTTTACGGTCCTACCACATTTTTAATTCACAAGAATTAGGTTGATTTTCCAAGACTTCATGACACACAACGTTTCAAAATGAATTTGATTGGCTTTCAACATTTAATTTCCTATTGGTAATAATGTTTCAAGGAACCCTTGGAGAAATTCCCACTGAAAAGTTCTAAGACTTGTGAAGACTTGGGCTGCCAACCTAAGCAGATGCCATGGCACTGGAAATACTTTCCCAGGATTTTTTAGAGGCCACTGTTGCCCGTCACAAGAGAAACACTGCTGGAGACAGATGAGAGCTCCTCTTGTGAAAGTGGGTGGTGCATACTGGACCCAGCCATGGTCTTACTTTCTCTTTTGCTGATTTTATTTTTTGTGTGTCCACTGTTGCGGTATGCAGAAGGTCACTCTGCACTGGGAGCAGGGCAGGAGCCCAGCTTTCCTTTGTCATCCCTTCCCCCACCTTCTTTCCCCCCTCCATCTCTCATTCCCTTTCCCATTTGCAGAAGGTCCTTCCCCTTCTTTCCTGTTATCACCTGTTTATTTTGCTTTTTACTTATATTTTTGATTGCTCATGTTAAAGCATGCAATATTTAAGTTGTGTCTGGTGTGTGTGTATGTGTGTGTGTGTGTGTGTGTGTGTCTGTGTCTGTGTCTGTGTCTGTGTATGTGTGTATTTCACTCAGCATTTCCCTATGCATTATTTAACTTTATCCTTTATGGCAGAGTAATACTCCATTGCATATATGTGATACATTTTCTTTATATGTTCATCAATTGTGAACATACAGGCCACTTCCAAGATTCATATGTTGTGACGGATGCTGCTATAAAAGTGAGTTTGCATGTTTTCCTGTAATGTGAAATCTTCAGTTTTCCTGTACTGTGATGTCCTTAACTCTTTGGGAATGATACCTTGTAGGAGACTATCTGGCTAGACTGGAATTTCTAGTTTTAGTTTTTGAGAAATCTCCATACTGATTACCAAGCTGTTTATACCAGTTTACATCCTCATCAATAATGGAAACAAGTTCTCTTCCCCACAGCCTGACCAGCATTTATTATTAATTTCTTCATGATCACCATTCTTTCTAAATGAAGATGGGATCGGATCGTTGTTTTAATTTATATTCTCTACCGGCCAGAGATGTTAAGCACCCATTCATACCTTCACTGGCCACTGTGCTTCTTCTTAATAACTCTTGATAGTCTCATGCAGGTGCAGTCACACAAAGGTTTCTGGTAAGCAGCATTTTCTTTGTTCTCTTCCTCTTCCTGTGAATGTCCAGTAGCTTTGTTATTCCTCTCTGGTTTGCATACACTTCTCGAGCTCTTGTCAGACCTGTAATGCATGTGCTGCACACAGTTGGTTATGATAATACCCTCTTTTCCATAGTTACAATTAATAGCCTCAGAGACAGCTGACATAACCCAGAGGTATTAAAGTTGCTCTCAAAGGGAACATCCTCCCCCTGAAAGCAGGGGCCCCTCTCCAGGGCCCCTCAGTACCTGCAGCGTGGCATCAAGGGGGAGGCTCCGTGAGCTGGAGACGTGGCAGTGCTGCCTCAGGTGTGCTGCCTTCATCTTGAGTGGGTCCCGGAAGCTCTGATTCCCTCACAACATAGAAGTGTTACTGAGATGTATTTTGTGAATGACAGCTTACATTGCTTCAGAGAAATGACAAATTGTGAGCCATGTACTGTCCAGGCAGCACGTGCGGAGGAAGTCACAACCTATTTGTTGGGTGGTGGAAGACAGGAGCCGAGAGAACTGTGGGTACACTGTGTCTGTAAGGTTACACTTTGAAGAGAGCAGTTGGGAAGTACTAGAAAAAGTATACTTAGACTAAGCTTTTTCAAAGTGCACATAAGCTACAAATTTTTGGAAAACAATATTTAAGAGGCCATTAAATTGTCTGAAGAGCTAGTTAAGGAAAACAGGACTATCATGAAGTTATTTTTGTTCCCAATATTTAGAGAAATGAATCAAAGAAAATTTGTAGAGGTTTAAAACTCTTTTCCCATTCTAAACTTTTATATGCTGTGTCTCTACTCAAAAATCAAAGGAAAATGTTCTGTTTTCCTTCAAATTAATCATTGAACTTTTTTTTTTACTTTTACATAAACTTCTATTTTTTTTGCAAATAATTTTGGATCTAAGTCCTGTGAAACATGTCAATTATTTCATAAATATTAATAAGATTAAATAAAATAATCCCAGCACTTGGGAGGCTGAAGCAGGAGGATCACTGCGAGTTCATGACCAGCCTGGGCTACAAAGTGAGCTCAAGGCAGCCTGAGTTGCATAGCAAGACCCTGTCTCAAAAATACCAAAAAAAAAAGATTAAATAAAATAGGGTAAAAAATATAATTTGGTGAAAATATATTGTAAGAAGTCAAACAGGAAATAAATTGCATGAATTTGCAGTTTATAGACAATATTAATGTGTAGCGTTAAGACAGGCAATTGAATTGATGAAATGCACATCTTATTTTCCTAAGAAAATGGGAAAAGTTACTGATCGTTTTCATTTGATTTTTTAGCATATCTAAGTTGCTCTGGAGTGAGATGACATTTTCACGGAAAAATGGCTCTGACCATTTTGCAAGTTGTGCCAATCCCACCTTGAAAATTGTTCCAATAATAAATTCAGTCCAAACCTCAAAACCAGGTTCAGTAGCTTGGGGCCCAAGTGCTGCCATAGGACCGACGAGTGGTCACTGAGTTCTCATAGAAATAGGCGGGAACAGGTTTTGAAGGCATATGAGTCCTCAGAGAACACAGGGTCCTGGCTCTGCCACCTGGAAAACAGCGCTCAGAGAGAGTAAGGATGGAAGCAGGGTCACTATCCTACCAGCACTGGAAAAGGCGTGCAAAGTGTGAGTGATACAGCAAGAACTCATCCCTCTGACCTGGGCAGCAGAGTTTACTGAGTAGGTGAGCATTAACGGTGGTGAGTGGGGAGACAATGAAATTTTATTAACTGAGCACAATATAAAAGAGGTGGTTCCTACTTATGAAGTCACAAGTGACTTTAACAACACTTGTTAAAGACCGAAGACACTCATTTTTTATTAGGTTTCAAAACCCAAGAACGGCCAGAAAGGTCCTTGTTGGCTGAAAGTTCCCCACTTTCCATTTTGGAACAAAATATATTAGAACACACTGAGAAATATTTTAAATAATGATAAAAACTGCCCTTCCTGAATCAATTATTTCCATTAGGTATCAATATTTATTTTACTAAAAGTATGTCTTTTTTCTTGAAATTATATTCCTTCCTGAAATGTTTACAGGCCAGCCACAAAATAAGTATTTTTATGCCCCACGCAGACTCTAACCACTTACTCAGCCTTCGCCTTCCTGTTCCATTGTTCTCTGAAGACATTGGCCATGCAATGCTTTTCAACTGGTCAACATCTAGTCTTGAGATTGGCCAAAACAACAAATCAGCCCTTATAATTAAAGTTGACAAGCTGACAAGAAAAATGAGTGTGTACTTGCATATATATATGAATTTTTATGTCACATTGCCGTCTGTGCACTTGTTTGGCTTTTGTCAGTAGCCGAAGGCTCATTTCCCTGCACCAGAAGCGTATTAGAGTCCAAGGCCTCAGACAGCTCCCCTTCGCCCTAGTGAGTCTGCTGATTAATTTTGGATACTCTTCTTAATTAACACCCCAAAGGAGGTCTAGATTATCTAGCCTATAGTCCATGAAAAGCAACTGACTCTGAAAAATGATGACCCACAGAGACAGGCTCACTCTGTCCAGATGACGTTTTAAGAATGTCGAGTGTCTCTTGAGTAAAGATTGTGTGAGGCGATGCCTAGGGAAGACACAGGCCTTTAATCAAGGCAGAAATAGAGATTTAAAAAAGTCTCATTTAATTTACTTTTTGACAGGGAGAGGAGTGATAGATGATCCCTGACAGATGAAACATGGCACCCCAATGCTGTCATGGTTGTCGGTGGCCTTGATTAGTAACCGGTCCTGTTTCCACAGCCAGGCAGAAGAGTTGACAGATGAGAGAAAAGAGAAAAGCAATCAGAATGGCAGCAGAGAGGCAGAGGCTAGCTACCTACTCCTGCATCTGTGCCCCACTCACAAGAACAAGAAATGCAGGCCTCTTGGCCATCTCTGCCACCGACTCAAGGACTGGGTCCTTCCCAGGCGAGGGCTCATCACATCACTAGGTATGAACTCTGTCTAGTAGATCTTCAAGCAGTGCTTGAGCCCATGTAGTTACGTGGCCTCTTCCAATCTCCAAATCATTCGTTGAACCAACTGTTGCGTTATTCAAAGGTTCAGGGGCCCACGGTCCTGGAACACATGAAAACAGACCCTACCTTTTTAACAAAGATGACAGGACATCTAATTAACCTAGACACCTAGCTGAAGCACCTGAGGTCACTCCAAGGACTTCAGTGTGTGTTCCACGGTGTGCTACTCTAGATTGCTGGGCTGCCTTTGCATGGTGCGGCTCCTGAGTGTTTGCAAAGCTGAGTTGGTAGAGTACACAGTGGTGCTCCCTGCACCCGGCACCCAGCACCAACAGCTCTGTGCTAAGAAAAGCATATGCCATCCTGTCTGTTCCTCTCCACAGAGGAAGTGTGTCTTCGTGCTGCTGCTACGTTCCATTTTTATCCTTACTAGCAAAATGCTGGAGTTGTTTCTCCCTCATTATTTCTGTGTTTAAAACCTCTAACCTGCAAAAGCATGTTAAGTAATCTATTTTTAACACTTTGCTGTTATGAAATATGTATGCATTTTATTGCATTTCTTAATCTCAAATAAGAATGAACAGCCACAACATAAAGTAACAATTATGCATGCCATCCTTTCAAAGCAGCATTTTATATATGAGCAAAGTAATTGTGTATAAAGTTATTCTTCAGCTAGAAATCGGAATGCTTATCACAAATTCAGTCAGTCAGTTGGGGGATAAACGCCATTCAGCGCATTCTGTGGATCAAATGCTAGGAAACTTTCATGCCTACAAAGTGAACACAGCAGCTCCGGGAGCGGCTTCAGATCCCCTCCCTGGCACGCTTGCGGTCTTTGCATCTGATGTTGCTCCTGCCGTCAAAGTCTGGAACCAGTTTCTCTGCTGGGTCATGACTGACTCTGCCCATTGCGCGGTTCGAAAGTGAGAGGCAAAGAGGAGCAGGTGCTGTCTGTCACAGAGAAGGAAAGCCAGGACCTGCAGAGCGTGGGTGAGGAGAGTGGTAAAAATGGAGCAAAAGAATGACAGAGGGCGACATGAAGAGAGCCACAGGCTGCGCTGCCAGTCAGTCCATTGTGCTTATGGATAACGCTGAAAAGAAAGAAGATCTGGTATAAACATCTGCATGCTATGATCGGCTATCGCTGTACATACAGTTGAGTTATTATTAACCAGCCGTTGCCAGTGAGCACAGCAGAACACTAAACCCAGTGCTGAACTGCCTCCCACATTAGTGCTACAAGGTACTCCGAGACGACTTCTTGGTGATATCACTGTATTAATCACAAAACATATTCAGGAAACCTATCACACACACTATCATACCTACTGGCTTCAACTGAAACGGTATTGATAAAATTTATGTTTGAGTGGAAATAAGTTCTTTTTTCTTTATGAAAAAGCACAGATTTTTATTTGATAAGAAACAATAAGAGAATAGCAAGTCACTAGTACCATCAGTACCTTCAAAGCAGCCACTGCCCAGCACTGGAAAGGAACTTATGTCTCAGCCACCAGATGGGTATTTTCAGCATAGTGAGGAGTTTAAGTATTGGGATGTCTTTGAATATAGTAAAGTATTATGCTATGCTTTTAGTGCAGAATTTATAGTAGTGTTTATTTTAGTGTGGGGAAGACTGTTAAAAATAAAATAATAGCAAAACAGTTTCAAAATGGGTTAACAAGAGAGTTATAATAATTAATACATTGCACATGGTTGTGTTCATAGTAATTATTCCAAGTACAAGGTCCAGACGTGATATGTTGTCCAAACAAACTTAGCACAAACCTTGCTTTTCAATTGAGAGAAACTAGCTGTATAACTCTCTTAACTACCTTGTGTATAAATGTTTTCCTTTTCCCTTTCTTCTTTCTTCTGCACGGTTTGCATTTTCTTTTGAACATTTTCTTCCCAACTCATAATGTCTATCTCGGATCTCATTGCCTTACTCAGTCTCTAACACTACTTCTGGGTGTCTTCCCTGAAGAATTAAAAGCATCGTACCACAGCGATGTATGTGCACCTATATTTACAGCAACAGTTTCTCTCTCTCTCTCTCTCTCTCTCTCTCTCTCTCACACACACACACATACACATACACACACACACAGACATACACACACAAATACACACGTGCACCAAGTTATGTTGCTTTAAGAATGTTCTTTCTTAAAATAATTTTATTGAGAAACAACTAGTGATGAGACAGTTTCAAAACTGATTAGTAGGACAGTTTCAGTAATTAATACAGTACATATTGTTGTCTTCATAGTGATTATTCATAGTTAAAGATGCAGACATAATATCCTGTCCAAACACTATTAGTGCATTTCATCTCATTAAATTAAGAGAAAGTAGCTGTATATCTATCCTAACTATTTTGAATACACAGATACAAAATGGTCGTTCATTTGTATCCCCTTTTTTGCTTAGTTTTGTCAGAGATGGGTGTTGTATTTCACCTATAGGTAACCTTGAGATTCTGTGCATACGCACAGTGAAAACTCAGATGCATTGACTGTCATAATGAGTGCCTCATTACAGTATATGGTGGGAAGAGGGAGAGGCAGAGAGAGACGGCAAGACAGAGACAGAGAGAGACAGCAAGATGGAGAGAGACAGAGAGCAAGATAGAGAAGAGAGAGAGAACAAGACAGAGAAAGAGACAGAGACAATGAGACAGAGAGAGACAGCGAGACAGAGAGACAATGAGATAGAGACAGAGAAAGACAGTGAGACAGAGACAAAGAGAGACAGCAAGACAAAGACACAGAGAGATGGAGAGAGACAGCGAAACAAAGACAGAGAGAGACAGCAAGACAGAGAGAGACAATGAGACAGAGACAGAGAGACAGTGGACAGAAACAAAGAGAGACAGCAAGACAGGCAGAGACAGATAGCAGGACAGAGAGAGACAGTGAGACAGAGAGATGAATTTACCACATACGGTAGTATTTAAGATGTCCAGTGTTAGCAAAGTACTAATCACAAACATTGAAAACCAACACGTGCACGGAGCATGCACACAGGGAAAACAGTGATCAAATGGAAAGGACAAAATTGCAAATAGAGCTGAAATTAAAAAAGAAATCATAAAACGAATTCAACTAAAAATCTGAGGAGAGAAGGTGAAAAAGTCAGTGGATTTAAGATAGGTGAGGTGGAGTTGTACAATCTGAGGAATGGAAATATGGAAGATGGCGTTAAAAGTGAACAACACTTCAGAGTCACGTGATGACTCTGAAGGAAGCATACATACACAGTAAAACCTCAGTGAGGGCCAGGAATACAGCTCAGTGGTCCAAGTGCCTGCCTGCAAGCACAAGGTCCTGAGTTCAGTTCTGGGTACAGAAAAGGAAAATAAAACATTCAGTAAGATAAAAAGCAGACTTCTGTTTAGAAACCATGAATGCCAGACAGCTAGACAGAGGAGTGCCAACAAAACGTATCACAGGCATGTAGCTGCCTTTATAAATAAGGTAAATCAAAACTGTCTCCTGAAAATCACCTAATGGAAAAAATGGAGAGAGTTTGTCAATAGAATATATAGAAATGAAATAGTCAAGGGTGAATCTCTATAGGTGGAAGTAAAAACACATTTGAATCCAATTTACCGATAGAGAGACATTAAAACCCTATAATTATATTCTTTATCTTGGACATCTTCCTCTATCGTCTGAAGGGTGACTACATAAAGGAATACTTGTGAAAATTTCTTAATGGGCACACCACCCATAAATATATAATTTGTATTCATAACAACATAAATTAGGGGAAGGTAATAGAACTGTTTAAAACAAAGTTTTATAATATGATCAAGATTATGCTTCTATGAATGCAAACTGAATCTCTATCAGTTCACATGTTAATTGTAATCCTCAGGATAAACATGAAATTAAACAACTATTGCAACAAGAAATAATAAAATGAATTTATAATGCAACTCATGAATACATATGATTTATAAAAAGAAAGTAGTAGAAATGCAAAAAATAAAATACACAAAAAAATAACAAAATGGTTGACCTAAATTCTATCTCCTAATAACCTCATCCAATAGAAGTGGAACAAATATTCTCAGGAGTGAGAGGTGAGCAGGGCAGAAAGGCCAAATGCCACAACTATGTCACATATTGTCTACGAGGGTGTACTTTTACTTCAAAAATATATAGTAATAGGAAAGAGAAGGAGAAGAATGAAAAGCAAGCAGGAATCAAGAGAGCTAGTTTTCTGAATTTTATTCTGTTTCAATGAAAGACTTCTCCAAATGCTTTTCCTAATTGATGAATGTCATCAACTGGTTCTTCTCATTGAGCACTGTATTGACTGAATAGTTTCTCCTTCTGGGAGCAGATTCTATTTGATCATTGTATATGATGCTTTTCAGGTATTGATGAACTCAAATTTGCTTCTACTGACTTGTAGAGAAATTTAACGTAAATGTTTTTATGAGAGAATCTTGATTTATATCTTTTTCTAGTTTTATTTATTAATTTCTCTGTTTATTTGTTTGTTTGCTATAGGGTCTTGCTATGCAGCTTGGACTCATAGTGATCCTCCTGTCTCAGCCTCCCCAGCACTGAGGTTACAGGCAGGTGCCACCATGCCCAGTTTCAGCGGCCAGCTCAGTGTGGGGCCTGCACAGTATGCAGTACCAGGGATGAACCCGGGTCCTTGCACTTGCCAGACAGGTGCTTAGACCACTGAGCTATCTCCCCAGCCCCTTTTCTAGTTTTAGAAGTTAGTTTTAGAAGCAATGGAAACTAACTTCATAAAATAAGTTGGAAAGCATTCTCTGCTTTTGTAATTTTGTGGAAGCAATTTCCTAAAATTGGTGTTAATTCTTAAAGTATATTGTAGAATTTGACAATGTAGCAATCTGTCAGTGAAGACTGTAAATTTTATATTCTGTCTAGTTTTAAATGGCTCAGTGGAAGAGAAACATCCAAAACTTAAACAGCAAAGAGAAGTAAAAGCCTGAGGAAATCCAGCAGCTGTGAAATGATTTTTCATGGAGAGTAGAATATAAGGAGGAGAGAAAGAGAAGCATCATTGGTGACACTAACAACTGGGAATCACCTCATGTTTATGTCGTCCAACGAACCTCAGACCCAGGAAGCTAAAGGACTGGGAACAGCAAAAGCATCGCAAACAGCACCTTCGCATATCACTTCACAGGGTTTTTGAGTTTGTTTTCTTTTGTTCCTTTTTTTATTAATTTTATTGAGAAACTAATAGCAATGAGGCAGTTTCAAAACCAACTAATAGGACAGTTTCAATAATTAATACATTGCATATTGTTGTCTTTGTAGCAGTTACTCATAGTACAAGAGGAAGACTTAATATCCTGTCCAAACACTATTAGTACAAATCTTTCTTCTTGTTGAATTAAGAGAAAGTAGCTGTACATCTACCTTAACTATTTTATATATGGATAGACCCAGATGATTTCTCTTCACTGTTCAGTTTGGGAAGTTAGGACAAACCCTCAGAGCACAGAGCTTCCTTCCTCAGCTGTCTTCAGCCCGGGAAGTGCCAGGAAAATGTTCTTCACCTCCAGCATTGGTTCTTGACTCTGCAGAACTGTTGTCTCCCTTTTGGATATTATCTTTTTATTGCATGCCTTCTGCATTTTCCATTAGAGGTTTCAGTACGTGAATCATTTCTAAGAAATGTCTTGGTTAGGTAACGTCAGCACTCTGGCCATTACCTGACTGCGAATCTGGTGCTTGTTTCATCTCTCGGAAACTCATCACTAGCCTCACAGTGTATCTTAGAGATTTCCCATACCCCAGGCACTGGATAAAACAAGCTAATGTAAATGATCCTTTAGGAATGTGGGGCTAGGGTGGAATACTTTTAGGTCCTATAATTGCATTTCTCCTGGGCTATGAGTTTCACAAGCACTTCTCAGGAACCCTGTTCTTTGTTATTCTTCTCATTCATTCATTCATTCATTCACTCATTTTCTGTGACTGGGCCTGAGTCCAGGCCTTTACACTGAGCTACACCCCCAGACCTTTCCATTTTGAAGCAAGGTCTTGCTACGTTGCCCAGGAAGGACTCAAACTCAAGACCCTTCTGCCCTGTTCTCTCTCTACATCCTTGTTTTTCTTCCTCTGTGTTCAAGGGCATAGTGGGTGATGGGTGCAGCTCCTTTTCCCAGATGGCAAGGCTGAATGGAGCTGGAGTCGGCCTTTTCCCCTCCCCTGGGTAGCAGAGGCACTGGTGAGACAGTGTCCCCTAAGGGCAGGCCCTGTAAGAACAAAATGCTCCAGCATATTTGAAAACAGTTCCTTTCCCCTTCACTAGCAGAACCCCAAGGGAAGTTCACTCTGCTGTTCAGTGCAAAGACCTAGCAGACCTCCAAGATACACAACCCAAAAGGAGTTGGGGCTCCCCATGGTGGGTGTCCAGGTGTCTGAGGCTGTTCCTACCTTAGGTGTTCACACCGAGCTCCAGAGACCACCATTATACTCAGGGCCCCATGCCCTGGCACTGTTCCACAGTTGCCTCGGCTCATGGGCAAATACTCTCGAGGTCTCAAGAGCTGGGGCTCTCTGTGTCCACCTTACGGCTATCTGACCGGGGACAGCAGTTTGTTCTATAACTTCACCAGAATTTCATAATGGGATTTTTATGTCTCTATTATATATTTTGATCAATGCATTGTTTTCTGAAGAGAAATTAAGAACTCGTTTGCCAGCAATATCATTCAATATTCTTTACCATGTCTCTCCAGAAATATTTTTTTCTCTTTAAGTTTGCTGGCTTGAGGCATAAAATGATAAATATTTTTTACTTTAATTTGCATTTGCTGGCTACTCTTGGATTTTAGCATACTCTGTTCTAGAGCAAAATTCAACTTTGCCTTTGAAGTTTCCATTCATCTCCTGGCCCACTATAAATTGGAGCATTTGTGCTACTTTCTTAGTCTCTAAAAACTCTCCTTTACTCCTCCCTTTTGAAAAGAAATATATTAACATCCATCTTTCTTAATATTCATGCCGCTCCTAATGTTTGTGCATCTATTATACGTACGTCTGCTTTCGTGTGTCTATTGGTGCCATGCAGTTAATCGCCTCTAATGAACGGAATGTGTACTACAGACTGTTGGGCATGATTGGCTCAGTACAAGCACAATCACTACACCATTCAACTTCATAGTTGTGTAGCTTCTGCTTTCAGTTGAAAACAAAACTCATGGACCCTGGAGATAGTTCAGCGGTCTAAGTACCTGCGTGGCAAGTACCACAGGCCATGGTGGCCCTGCCCTTGGGCACGATGAGCCGGCCACTGAGTTCAGGCATGGTGGTACACACCTGCAATCCCAGTTCTGAGGAGGCTGAAACCTGAGAAGCGCTATGAGTCCAAGCTGCATAGTGAGACCCTGTACCAAATACATAAAATTTAAAAACATAAATAAAAGAATTCCATCACCACTTCCTAACTATTAATATTTTCTATTGAATTAAACTCCTAGCTTGGTAGTATGCTAAAGTGTACATTTGCTCGCACCTAATGCTTGATTCATCCACACATCAATTTAAACCTATTCTAACATTTTTATTTGGCTCTGGTTCCTGTTGATCTTTCACTGAATTTTTCCATATTTTACTTTGGGAACCCTGTATGAGTTGTGAACATCGTTGTAGTGTACATATTATTATATATAAGTTGCTGGCAAGACTAAGGCACTGCTTGCTAGCTTATAGTGAGCATGTCAAAGGCATGAGGCTTTCCAACCGTGTTCTGTGACACTCCTCTCTCTCGCACCTTGGTCTCTGGAACACAGCTGTGTAGCTGCTCCTGGAGTCAGCAGGCAGGCACCCCTCCAGAGCTTCTCTGTGGTGGGCCCCTGTCTGGGAGCCTCTGAAACCCTGTGGACTCAGCTCAAGTGCGATCTTCTCAATGCCTGTCCTAGAAATGGCACAAATTGACCCATATGGGATACTTATTAAGATGGTCTGTGATGTGCTTATTCATTATGTGTGTGCTTCTTTATCTGTCCTTCCTTGCTAGAATAGAAGTCACTCAGAGGAGAGAGTCCACACCATGGAAAATCCCAAGCACTTTGAAAAGTGCTTGTATCCTAAGAGTTCTTCAATGAATGTTTTTTCAGAGCTTGTTTTGTTGATTTCAGATGCATTCGTAATTTATTCACTTACTTGTGCCTTTTTTGTGGGATAATCTGGGCTTTCAAGGTCAGTGAACCCTGAGGACATAGGAGAACCTATACTATAGCATCACATAACTCAGTGGTGTCCCAAATTTTCTGATCAATGAGATTATGGGGCCACAGAGGAAAGTGATCGATGACGTAGAAAGTGCCTAAGGAGAGTCATATGGAGAGAAAACATTCTCTCAGGCTTTCATAGAGAGCAAATTGGTCAAGCATTGGCTGTGACTCATCCACATGGCTGACACTAGCAAAGGATCTACAAACTTTGGTACAAGGTTTCAGGATAAATCTTGAGGGGATTTGACTGATCTTATCAGATACAAAAGTTACATTGTTATATAGGTCTTGCTTTATCTTGGTCTTAACCATCAAGCAGAAAAATATAAAAATGAAGTGTAAGGGGCTGGGAGTAAGGGCTTCCCTGGAAAGCACAAATGCCTGAGTTCAATCTCCATTTCCTCAAAAAAAAAAAAAGAGTATAAAAAGTAAAGCCATATTAATATGCTGAGTATAAAAGGCTCAAGTCAACAACTTCTGACATTGTCAGTCCTATGGAAAACATTATGGACTATATTGTAATATTTTGCTGAATTCATGCACCTACAATATTTAAAAGACAATGGAATACCCTTCTCTGACAAAACTAAACAAAAAAAGGGATACAGATGAATGACCATTTTGTATCTATATACAAAATAGTTAGGATAGATACACAGCTACTTTCTCTTAATTCAATGAAAAGACTTATTCTACTAGTGTCTGTGGACAGTATATCATGTCTGCATCTTATACAATGAATAACCACTAAGACAGCAATATGTAATGTATTAATTATTGAAACTGTCCTACTAATCAGTTTTAAAACTGTCTCATTGCTATTTGTTTCTCAACAAAATTATTTTAAAAATCTAACTTAATTTTTAAAAAGAACTAAAACTAAAAAACAAAAGTTTTAGTTATTGGATGAATACTCAATAATTAGTTATATAAAAAGTGCCTTTGTACCAATATCCCATTTGTAGGGCTTTGTTGTTAAAATTAAAACATAATTTTGGGCCTGTGAAATAGCTCAGCAGTCTAAAGCACCTGCTTAGGCACCGTGGGCCACGCCAGCCACGCCCTCAAAAAAAAAAATCAATAAATAAACAAAATTCAAAAAATTTGTATTTTGTATTTTTATCTTACATCTACACGCAGGACCAAATTTTCATTCCTTCTGATTTTTTAAACTGCTGCAACTCCGAAAGTTCATGTCTTCTCCTATTATGTTTCGGATCACTTTATCTTATTGCCTAAGGCTTTCACTGGAAAGATTCCCCCTTTGACAAACACAGAGCTGACTGCCCTGTGCGCGTACTCCTTGGACTTCAGCAGAACAGTGGACTTAAGCAGGAACAAGCTGCGCGCTCACTGCGTGATTTAGTTCCTCTAAATCCGGCGAAGACTGCCACTCAGCGCTGACAGTGCGGTCTTCCTCCGTCTTCGGCTTGTTCTTATCCAGAGAGTTCTGAGGGCTGCTTCCCACAAGTGAGGCATTTGGCTGCTTCCTTTTCTTTTCTCAGGGCTTAATTCTTTGATTTGCACAGATGCCTTCGTGCATTTTCTTCTGCACAGTGATAATTTTACTTAAAGGGTATCTGATGTATTTTTAGAGTTCTTATCAGGAACTAATTTTGTTGAGTCCCTGCTCAGCATGTTCTTATCTACAGAGATACAGTGTTTGACTGTGTCTGTATCTCGGGCTACGCAGGGTCTAACTAGCGTTCTTCCTTAGGCTCTTCCTCAGGTGCAAGGTGATGGATGTAGTCCCCAGTGCTTTTCTTTCTCGTAAGCTATCAACTGCTGGGAAATCCCCAGGTCACATCAGCTCCAGGCTTGGAGCTACTAGTTTTATGTAAGGTCCCAGTTAACAGGCCTCTCGTGGCTGAAGTCCCTCACGCTGCTGCCTGGCTTTTTGCTCTCCCAGGAAGCTTCCCATAGCATGGACACAGGATGCGAGTGAGCTATCCTTCCCTGTTCCATACTGGTGCCTGTGACAAGAAAGCCACGGTCTTTAATTCCTAAAAATTCTCCTTTGTGTTAAATTTGAATTTGCTTACAATATTTATGATTTTAAAAATAAAATGGAGGTATTCTGTATCAACTCTGTCTGAATGATCTTCCCCTCTCTGAACACTGTGGACTCTTGCAGGCGTTGGAGTGATCCAGTTGAGTCCTGCTTTGTTCTTGGGGCTCATGTTAGATTCCTAAGGTTCCTACATGTCACATTCCCCCAGGTGCAGGAAAGCCTAGGCCCTTCTAGGTGGGGTACTACTGTCTGAGGAGCCCCTGGGACAAGCCCCTCACTCTCACATTTCTCCATCTTTCCCAAGCTTGGAGGTGTCAGGAATTCAACACAGTTCAATTATTTATCCTTAAAGGCCTCTGAACCAGAAACATTCAGAACCCTGTAGATAACCCTTCTCTTCCCACCCTTCTCCTGTGCCTAATGCCATCTGTCACCTGGCCATCATGCCAGCTGTGACTGCAGGGGGCCTCCAGCTGTGCACTCCAGGTGGTGAGAGCCGAAGCCCACAGCTGCATCCAGTGCAGGAAGCCACCACCTTCCTCGTACTTCTGCTTTGGCTCAGGAGAAGCACACAGGCTCAATGTAAGGGGTGAACACTGAGCTGCCCCATTTCTAGAATTGTCCAAAGGAGAAACTTAGAAGACTTAGGATGAGTCTTAATAGACAGGCTAAAGCTGTTGAGTAATTAACAAAGAGAATGGGATACTTGAGAGAAATTATAGTTTTGAAATCTTATAGGTGGGAGAAGTTATGAGAAACATGAATATATTTTGTACTTCAAAGTTAAAACTTCATTAAATCAAAGTTATTCGCCACATTGTGATGGGTGGAAAGGGAGAAGGGGAAGTAGAATAGGGGAAGGGAGAGGTGGGAGAAGAAGGGGAAGGAGGGGCAGTGACAAGGAGACTAGAGAAGATGGAAAAGTATGCAAGAAGAAGTGAGCAGGGGCACACAGAAGGAACGGTAACAAAGAAAGCGAGGAGGAGAGAGACAGAAGGAAGGAAAGTGGATGGGTGAATGCGAGATGGGCAAATGGCCAGGCAGGCAGGCAGGTAAGAGTGACAGATAGGGGAAAGTACTGTGTTCTTCAGCAGGCCACAGTTGCTATGTAGGACACCTCTGAAATGACTCCTGGCCTCTTGTCCTCAGTGGTCTTCGTACTGTGGCACCGCAACCACCTTTCCATTAACTTCGTCTTTGAGTAACCTCAGGGTAAGTAAGGAACCCCAGCAGTCATCTGGGGCCCATCCCCACGTGCCCAGGGCAGTAGCAGCAGCTCTCTGTCTCTGTCTCTGTCTCTGTCTCCTTCTCTATTTCTGTCTCTGTCTCTCTGTGTCTGTGTCTCTGTCTCTGCCTCTCTACCTCTCTGTGTCTCTGTATCCCTGTGTCTCTGTCTCTCTCTGCATCTAACTCTCTGTCTCTGTCTTTCTGTCTGTCTGTCTGTGTCTCTGTCTCTCTCTTAGAACACTGCTACCCTCTTCCTGCTGTTGCTGACCACCTAGATCTCAGGGTAGATTTCTTCTCTTCCTGTGTACAGTCACAGGAACATCCTGGTGAACTCAAAAGTATCCCTGAAGGAGGGAGCAGGCAGGGATGGGCACAACAGGAGTGCAAGGAGTTGTCCATGCACAGTCTGTGTGCTTTTCTGCTTGGTTGCAGTCTCATGTGTGTAGCACATGCTGGAGGACTGAGTATCCCTGGACCTCCCCGACCTTGAGGCATATGGGCTGTGAAATGCCCATTTCTCGATGGGCACGGGGCAAATGCGACTGTCTGGATCCCACGGTCCTGTCTCTCCAGGGCCTCATCTAGCTGAGAGCTACCCACCCCAAAGGAGACTGGTGACCCTGCAAAGCGTCTGCTGTGCATGTCCCATCAGGGTCCTGCCCCAGCTGCCTTGTGAGCTCTGCAGCCTGCGTCACAGCCATGAGGAATGGTGTCCCCTGAATCCAGCCTACTTCCAACTGGCAAAATGCTGCTCAAAGGAGACTTGGCTACCTTTACTGCTGCAGACCTCCACAGCAGAGGCCTCATAGAGCTGGCTGCTCTGAGAACAAAAAGTTTTCACTGATCTGACTGGAGAGATCACACTAAGCAAAAGGTGAATCCCAGCTTCTAAGCAGTTTCCCATCACACAGCAGCTACATTCTCACAGAAATCACCTCGTGAGCAGAAGAAATTTAAATTTTGGTGTATTTTCATGGCGTGAGCCAATTTCAAAACTGAAAAAATAATCAATAATGTATGCAGAGAAGAAAAGTAATGGGTACTTTAATGCTGTGTGTGAAAAGAAAGTGAATTACCAGCTACAAGAATATCACACAATATACAATGTTCATTTCGCTTAGGGGGAAATAGTTGAGTAAAATCCTCTCGAATCCTACAAAAACCCTTAAAAACCTCCATGTCCTTAAATAGTTGAGAATCATGATCTGAGGGTTGCCTAATAGGTTCTTCATACATTTTGAGTGACATCATCTTCTGCTGTAGTTTCTTATCACATGATCAGTTGTTATTTTTGTAACTATGTCTTCTGAATGCTTATATATTATTTTTATATGATTTGCAATACAGTTAAATTGCCTTTAAATAAGGAAATCTTGAAAAGTCAAACACAAGCCTTTCATACTTAAAGTAGAGATTAAAGACCCGCATGATAACATGACAAGGTGATAATTGCAAGTACAGATTTGATCAAAAGAACATCTTCTCGGTGTCTCCTTCTTGGCACGGCTTAGCTGTTTCTCATACACCAGTGATGTGCACATTTTTCCTGGGCCATTGTCACTGTTAAGCATGATCATAGCACAAGACGCTAGATGATTTAGTAATTGAACACAGATTTGCTGGTGTCAGCTGCAGTGCTTCCCTGTGCCTACTGGGCGTTGATTGCTCTGTGTGGCAGCTCACCAAGTGGAGCCAAGTGGGGCGGAGCTCGCCCTCCTGGGTCAAGATTATGCCAGCAGAACCATGGATACTGTGGCAGTCTCCTCTTGTGGATGGGGCTATTCTCCCAAGACCATCAGTGGATGCCTGAGACAGGATAGGACCTGTGGTGGTCTGGACTTGGTTCTGTCCTGGAAAGTTGTTGTGTTAGAAGTTTGGTTTCCCGGGTGGCTGTGATGGTGAAAGAGGGACCTTCTGGTCAACTGGGCATGTGACCCTGGACTGCACTGTGGAGCCCAGGCCCTGTATGACTTCCTGTTGGGAGGTGCGGTGGCCCCTGGCACTCCCACCCCCCATGGCATTCACTACCCAGAGGGTGAGGGTGACTGCCACCTGGTAGAACTTTCAGCCTCCAAAACTGTGAGCTCAGCAATTTTTTTCTCACAAAACTATCCTGCCTCATGTATTTTTTTACAGTAACAAAAAAACTAAATAATACACCCTCAATACCATGTGGACTACACTCTGCTGTGTATCATATGACTGTTTAATTTATAAATAATGTGCAGCACAGTGAACAAGAATAATGATAAAAATAGGTTGATTATAACATACACTGTTAAAATGTTACTTGGGATTGATAAATGTCATTTCTGCAATTTTCCATTTAACCATTTTGCACTACAGTTGATAGTGCATAATGGAAATCCGGGAAAGTAAGACTGAGGATAAAAGGAATTCCTTCAGGGTAGTATTGAGGTCATCGGGCACAGGCAGTGCAGCCAGTGCCCCTGTGGAAGCTGCCTTGGCTACTTTTCTCATTATGGAGATAAAATACCTGACTCCCAAAGTTAAGGGAGGAAAGCCTGGTGGGGCTCACAGAGGTTCCCAGGCAGGGCAGCACAGCAAAGGGGAGCTGCAGTCTGAGAGAAACGGCCCCTGGCAGGCAGGTGGGGAGAGGGCAGCTGCACGGCGAGGAAGCGGCGGCAGCAGCCGGTCTCTCTTCTCGGTCTCCTCCGAGCCACCTGATCATTGGGTGTGCCACCCGAGACCACTGCGGACCTTCCTGTCACCCACCCGGTAACTCTGCCAGGCAGATCAGTGCACTACTTTGGGGACCGCACACCTCAGTGCCAGCATCACTCACTCTAGATTCAGCCGTCTCTGCAAAGCTCCACCTGTGACTCGAGGCTTCAGGGGACATCCAGACACAGCCATGACAGACGGGGATGGCCAGCCCCTAAAAGCTACTGGGCTGGAAAAGGCAACAGAGGCTTGTTTTTATGCCGAGTAAGGAGTGCCTCGTGCCTCTGCTCGTGGACTTCTTGACGGGTGGATATTCAATTCTTGTACATAGTCAGCAGCGCCCTGCCTTTAGGACCCTGGATGGGCAAGCTGCTCCTGCGGGATTCATTCGGGACACCTGAGAAGCCTCTGTGTCCCGCACCACCATCAGAGGAGCTCTTGAAATCCACACCCTGAAAGCCTCTTTCTTCTCGAGGCCCAACGGTCTTGGCCCGATCTGCCCGCCGCTCACATCTGCGCTGCCCCACGACTGGACGCACAGGGAGCTCTCTCCAGCCAGCCTGGCAGCTCTGCACTCCCGCGTGTAGGGCCCTGTGGGGTGCCGGGCAGCCTTCCCGCACCCCACGCCTTGGCCTATGCTGCGCGGCCTTGGCTGCTGCCGAGTATTAAGCCATGTTTTCCGTCATTGTGATATAAAGAAACAAGGGGCCTCCATGTAATTTGGATTTTTTCCTGGTATCTAATTTCAACCTAATGTACTGCTGTGAAACTAAGCCAGGAAATCTATATGCTTGTCCATTTGGGGACTCGCTCTCTTATCTTTAATCCATGACAATTTCGGGTTTCCATTCCTTATTAAGAGAGGATAACAGTGTGATTGACGGGCATAACTAACAAATGAGATAAATTAAAATGCCCAGGAGTGGCACCTGTCTGAGTGTAAGTTTCCGCTAAATGACTCGCCCGGCTTTGTTCCCCGGCCCCCTCCCCCTGTGGGTCTCCTCAGCAGGCAGAAGGACAATGCAGGGCTGTGTCCCCACGGGCAGGCACCCACAGCCTACCTTATCCTATGGCCTAGATATATGATTACACTCTTGACTGGAAACAGCGGGGGTAGTTTTCGCCTCCATTTACACAAATCATTCCTGTGTTTCATAGTATTCATTAATAGAGCTGCTTGAATTGCCCAATTTGTTACAAATTTGTGCTATCAGCTGCCTTTGTGACTGAACTGAATTTGTAATGAAACAGAAGCTATCTTTCATTTGTGTTCATCTTGGAAGGCTTTGATCCGGACAAGACAAACTTGATACTGTTAAAACATCTTAGGTTGTGAAGGAGGAAAAGCTAGTCACTTGTGAGAATAACAGTGGGAACTAGATAAAGCACTTGGGAGATTTTTATTTGTAGTTCAAATACAAAGACATTGCTAAAAAACAAATAAATAATGGGCATGTATGCAAATCTTATGATCAAAAATGATTTTCAGGGGCATGTGGAATTTTAAAACTTCAGGTATACTTTCTGTGGTCTGCTTGATCTTGAAATGTTGAACTGCATGTTAGAAATATGTTTTCACTTATATACCCATTTCGGGACCTCAAGGTTGAACTACATAATGAAAGAAGAAAATCTCTGTGGCAAACTGTAGCTCTAAGCATCAGAAAGTGCATTTATAAAGGAATTGTATTTTTCTAGTATTTGAACCCACAATCTAGTGGAATTCTCTGAAAAGCAATGTCCTTGACTAGGTGACATAAATTCCTGCATTAGAATCAACCGTGTGTGTGTGAGAGAGAGAGTTTTGCCTTCTAAGACATCAGAAATTTTCTTATGCAAATACCCAGCCACAATGCAGGTCCAGGACCTGCTTCTACCTGTCCTTCTGGGGTGGTCCTTGGGGAACATCTGTAACTCAGGCCTGTTTCAAATAGTGACCCCTTTCATCCTCTCCGGGAGGCCTGACTACCCTGTATAGAGGCCCCTGGCAGCAGTGGAAATGCTCAATCCATTTTATTTAATCAAAATAATATAATGGATACAAAAATGTAATTAAGGCACTCATCCTAATAAGCCACCATTAAATACAAGGGATTTCTTTTTCCTGCTAAGACAGAAGAGAACTCTCGGCTGTGTACACAGGGTCTCCGGAGGAGCAGGTGATGGTGTGATTTTGATGTGTTAATGTTCAACTGGTTTAGTACTTTAAAAAGAGTTATGCAGAATTGCCATTTAATTATCACCAACCGCTACCTGCAGTATTTATGTCATATCTTATTCTGCAACAAAGAATAAAACACATTGGGAGGAAATCTAATTATACCTTATCTCTCGTACCACTTCTGCTCTGCACGTTAGTCATTAGGATGCGAACTACGCAATCAGAGCTGCCCTAATAATTTCTAGCATGAGCAGTGACATCAACCAAGTTTGCTTCGCAAAGAAGGAAAATGCTCACACACATTTTGCAAACACAAAGGCCACTGACGTGGGTCACCAAGGAGACCTCGGAGGTCATACAGGACAGAGAAGTGCTTTGCACAGCAGTGCCATGCAGCCCTAATATTTCATAGGTCTCAGTTCTCCCCTATAAAAAGTTACTGAAGCAAAGTGTGTGAATAGATAGAATCTTAAAAATAATGTAATTCACACTTTCCCAAGCTAACTAAGAAATTTTAATTAATGAAAGAATATCATGTATCAAGTTGGCAGAGGAAGCTAGTTTTGAAGTTAATGTTTTGGTCATTTTCTTCCTCCCTGTCACTTCCTCTCTTCCTCCCTCCCTTTTTCCTTCCCTCCCCCCTTTCTCCCTCTTTCCTTCCCTCCCTTCCATCCCTCTCCCTCTCTCCCTCTGTCCCTTCCTCCCTTCTTCCTACCTCTCTCCTTCCCTCCCTGCCTCTCTCCCTCCATCCCTCTCTCTTTCTGTCTGTCCCTCCCTCCCTTCCTGCCCCCTTAATGTTTTAATAACTTTGGTTGTTGGCTTAGGACCTGGGCCCCCATTGTTGTTCTCAAGATGTACAGAGTACTCAATGGCATCTCTCTTTTGGGACCAAGGCTGTCATTAATCCAGGAGGCTCAGTCCAGTTCTCACCAAAGCTGTTCAGTCCTCCACTTGTGAGTTTCAACATTTAGAGACAACTTTCCTAGCTGGCAAGTCTTTGCTGTGGGTGGAGATTCTTGCTACTGTGCACCAATCTAGCCACGCCCCTGGCATCAGAGGGTGCAGGCCACTCTGGAGCAGAGGAAAGAGGTGCTCAGTGGAGCAAGTGGTAACCGACCTCAGGAGCTGCGGCCAGGCAGTGGCATGGGCTGTGGCGCAGGGGCCGCCCCGCTCCCGCACAAATCTTTTTCCACCACACTGTTGCAGTGGGCTACAGTTCTGCTTCATTTTGTTTAGTTTTTCTCCGCTTTGCACTTCCTAACTAGATCTTGAACACTGTGAGGTTGGGCCGGTGTTTTAGGAATATCAGTTCTCGTCTGCGGTGGGGACGCACCATCCATAGCAAACCCTGGTGCAGTGAGCAGGCTTCCCATCCAGCAGGGCTAGGTGGAGTAATGGGTAAACAACGGTGCTCTGACGGGATTGCGCATGAGCATCTATAAGGGCAACACGGCTACAGGAGACGGGGAAACTGTCCTCTGTCCCCGGAGTGTCTTTGGATTCACCGGGTTAATGATCTATGTGTCCTTCACAGACAAGGTGACTGCCGTTTGCCATCACCGCCAGTCAGCCTCCACAGCCCCAGCAGCCTGGATAGCTTGATGCTCCAAGTTGGGCTCGGGAGAAATAGGCTGAAGACGGGCCCTTGGGTGCCTAGAGCTCCTCTGCAGCCCTGCAGACAATATCTTCCTGAGGTGTAAGAGACAGGAAGGTGTGCTATGCAGCTGCGTTGCATTCCCTAAGCTATGACTTCTATTAATAAATACATTCTCTTAAAAAAGCCAATAAATCAATATAAAATTGATCAAATGCTAATTATAATAATTTTATCATATATAAATTCCTACTTCATTTTCAAGACAAGTGCTTCACATTGCACTTAGGCTAGGCCTTTGCACACACTGTGGAGGGACGGTGACCTCAGTGCCAGGCCGCGCAGCTGCACCTCAAAGGACACCTCGGAGGTCCCACCGCTGCGATCAAAACCTAAGTGGGGCATTTCTCTTCAAGATATGAAGAGAGATGAGGGTGATGAGAACTGGATGAAGTGCCGTCCACCCGTGACAGTATGCCACAGTGAGTGGAAACTGTGATCTGTGAGGAGGGTTTCACGGCCCCGCCATGACAGAAAGTGCAAGTGACCTCTCCAGGCAGTACCTCTGCCAGGTGCCAGCGGAAAGAAGCGTCACCAGGGGCGTGCTGCAGGCTCCCTGTGGAGAGACGGCTTCTATTGGCACATGGGTCCCCCTAAAGACAAAATAAACCAAAACTGACTAATTACTAACTATAATAATTTTGACTCAAAAATAGATCAAAAGTTGAACTACAAACTTCAGATAATGAGGCATCACAAGGCTTCTAAAATTATCCTGTAACAGTGCATGCACTGTACAAAAAATAGTTACAAAACTTTGGCGATTTTTTTTGGTACCAAGAATCCCACTCAGGACCCCACCCCTGCAGGCAGATGCTGGGCCACTCTGCTGCTCCACTGACATTTCTGGGATTTTAGAAAGGAAGAAGACACAGCACACAAGAAAGCCCCGGGTGCAAATAAGTGCCCCATGAGGCAAACGCACATTTCTAATCGGCTTTAACTTTAAATACGAGCAGTGACTTGCGGAACAAGGAGTATGTGGCACTGGACATCACCTGGTCAGCTGAACCAGCAGTTCTTCTGTCTCCCTCTCCCTCTTCTATTCCCCCCTTTTCTTATTTGTTTAATTTAATTTATTTATTTAATTTGTATAAGGTCTCATGCTGCAGCTCGAACTCATAGTGAGCTTCCTGTCTTGGCCTCCCCAGCATGGGAAACACAGGTGTGTGCCACCATGCCTGTTTTCAGGAGCTGGCTTAGTGCGCCTGAGTTTCCCAAGCTGCCAATTTGTATAGTACAAGGTCCTTGTGCTTGCCAGGCAGGTGCTTAGACTGTTGAGCTATCTCCCCAGTCCCTCCTCCCCCACGTTTTTTAGGTTTTTGCTATGCAGTTCTGGCTGGACTTGAGCTCACTTTACAGTGATCTTGTAAAGATCCTCCTGCCTCAGCCTCCCAAGTGCTGGGATTACGGGCATGTGCCACTACACCTGGGTCCCATCTGTACTTTAGTCTTATGAGGACTTTAAAAAGATACCTTCATTACATCTCACGTGAGTACTGAAAGTAGTTCTTATGTTCAGTTTTGTTCTTGCTTAGCTACGTCCCTGTCACTGGCACAAAATGCTGGATCTCAGAGAGAGAGAGAGGGAGAGAGAGAGGGAGAGAAAGAAGGAGAGAGGGGGGAGAGAGAGGGAGAGAGGGGGCAGGGAGAGAGAGGGAGAGAGAGAGAGAGGGAGAGAGGGAGAGAGAGAGGGAGAGAGAGAGAGAGAAAGAGAGAGGGAGAGAGGGGGGCAGGGAGAGGGAGAGAGAGGGAGAGAGAGAGAGGGAGAGAGGAAGAGAGAGAGGGAGAGAGAGTGAGCTTTATTTTGCTGGTGATTTCTCTCCCCACTGGCTGGCACCAGGGCAGAGACAGCATGGAGGAGGGGCACAGCGGGGGCAGAGCTGCTCGGCCATGGCAACCAGAAAGCATGGAGAGAAGGAAAGAGTCAGGGACAAAACCGCCGTTCCTGGTCACACCCCCAGTGACAGCTCCAAGCAGGCTGCACCCTTAGCAGCACCTGCAGCCCCAGAACTCCTCAGAGGAGGGGTCCCCTGATGGGTATAGTACCCCAAGATGCTATAGCCATCCAAACACAGGAGACTTTCAGGGGCCATTTTAGATCTGAACCATAGCATTCTGCCCCTGGCCACCAAAAGCCTGATGCCCAGTCCGTGTAGAGCACATTAGTCCATCTCTAAGAGTCATCACTTTTTAATAATTCCAGCATTGCTGAAATGCATGAGTCCAAAGTCTCTTGTGAGACTCAGAGGAAATATTCAGCTGTAAGCCACTGGAAAACCAAAAGAGAGCTTTTTCTTATTTCCAAAATGCAATGACACGTGATAAACATTTATATTCCAAAGGGCAAAGGTAGAGGAATACAAAGAAACTGGACCCGCACAGATAGAAAAGCAGCGGGGGAGACTTTGAGTCACGCAGCCCATGTCCAGCTTCAGGGGCAAGCTGCAGCCCGATGTGTGCTTCCAAGCCAGGTGCGGCCCCGCCTCCATGGCTCTGCTGGTTGCAGCACTCACAGCCTCGCTGCTGGAGGGTCTTGGCTCACTGGGGATGGCTCTCCTCCACACATGTTCCTCCTTCCTGGCTTCTCCGACTTTCTGTGATTTACGTTGAACTTTTGGTTTCGCTCTCACCACTTCATGAACTGTCTCCCAGGAGCACGGCGTGTGGTCTCCGACATTCTTCCAGACTTTGGGTGGCAGCCCCTCTGACCCCACAACTTTTTCATTCTGTGTGTCTGTAAAGTCAGTGCAGTGCCGAGCTAGACTGCCCACTTGAGCAGAGGCCAGGAGCATGGAGACTACAGCCACAGAGGCTGGACCCTGTGGAATGAATCCTCAGAAACAATCTCTCGGAGGGCCTCTTCTTTCCTCAGATGAAAGCTTCACAGTTTTGCACTTCTGAGCTTGGAAAGGCCCTTGTTGATGCCTGGGGTGGGGGGGCATTGGAGGCACTTCTGTTCTGCTGAAACTGCAGACCTTCAAACTTGTTTTTTATCCCAGTTTTCACTGTAGTTCTGGCTAAAAGCAGCCAGAAGTGCCTGTGCTACATCCTCATGATTGGACTGCTCTGATATTTTCTTTGCAAACTTAATTATCCTACTGTCTTTCATGTCTGCTTCTACTGAGATCTTAGGACATTGGATATAATTTAGACAAACTTCCTGCCAGGCTGTAACACACAGAGCCTCGCACCCTAAAGCCAATGAAGTCTTTGCTCAGAAATGGAACTCTGGTTGCCCTCCTGTCGTCATGCTGGTCTAATCTATGACCCGAGTCTCATCAAGCCTGGCTTATGGAATTAGCAGTTCTTTAGCTGGCATCACCCAACCTTTTCCATAAACCAAAAGTTTCCAAACAATCTAGCAGAATGCAGTAACAGCAATGACTCCACATTTTTGGTACTTAATGCTGTTTTGGCTACCTCCTATTTCTCTGAGAAACTATCTAACTTACAAATTAAAGAATAGAATGTTTATTTTGTCTTGTGGCTTTAGTACACTTCCAGCAGGTAATGGCAGCAAGAGGATGGCACAAGAGCATGGAGGAGAACAGTTGCATAGCCATAGTATCTGAGATGGAGAGAGAATACAAGAGGCAAAGACAATCACCCACATTTCCAGGGCAGACCCCCAGCCACCCACCTCTTAGCAGTACATAGAGCTACTGAACTCATCACCTGATTTAATCCATGGCGTGTTCAATGTGCCTCGGAGCCAATCCCTTTCCAAATACAGGAAACTCTAGGGAGAATTTTAGGTCTAAATTAAACAATGCCACATGTATTTCATAATAGAATCCATCCACATTATATGTACAGATTGGTGAATTTGGGAATCACTTGTAATCACACAGCCACCATAAAATCAAGGTTTGAGATGATTCCACGGACACTGAAGAGTTCCCTCTTTTAGTCAGTTCTTTTCTGATCTCTAGGCATAGGCCACCACTAGACTGCTTTCTGCTGATATTTCCTTTCCTTTTCTAGAATCCTGCATAAATAGAATCCTGATGGTGAAGTTGGTGTGACTTCAAAGTCTGTGTCCTCTTTAAAATTCAGAAGTTGGCACCTAACATCCAGTCCAATAGTGCTGGGACGTCCTGCCTTCAGGAGGTAACTAAGTCTCGAGGGTAGAGCTCTTATAAGTGGAGTAAGGGGCTATACACAGAGCTTCGAAGTACTATAAATTGTTTCTAACTTCATGCTGGACTTCTTAGTCTCCTAAGAAGTATATGTCAATAAATTTCTGGTTATGCTGTCTCTAAAGTCTATAAGAACTACAGAAAATGAAGTAAGACAGAACTTGTTACTGGGAGTGGGGTTATTACTTGAACAAATCTTAGAAAAATGTGAAAGTGGCTATGGATCTAAATAATGTGTGAATCTAAAAGTGAATGGTAGGAAAATTCTGCATCACATGAAGAGACTATTAAGTATGCTTCTGCTAAAGAGGTAGAAGAAAGGAAAAATCTTAGGGAAAGTTGGTAACTTCTTAGAGATGGCATCAGTGGTCATCGGGTTGATGGAATTACATACTATGGAGGTCATTCTGATGAGGTTTGAGATGGAAATGAATTTCTTATTGAAAAACAAGGTATCGGTCATTCTTATTATAATGTGGCCTTTATAGGAACTTGGCTAAAGTGTGTCCATGACCAAGTGCTTCAGAGAAGACAGAATTTAAGACCAATGGAATAGAACACCTGGAAGAATAAATTTTTAAGTATGAGAGCATGTGGAAAGCCACACAGCTTTTCTTAAAAAATACAGTAAAATGTGGGAAGAGATGAATGCTTTAAAGTTGGAATTTATAGCTAAATTGAAACAAAATGTAAGAATTTAGAAAATTCTTTGCCTATAAAGGAAGCATGTGTAGGAGAGAAAACCAAGGTGTTGCCAAGAGCACGTTTGACAAGAAGATTAATATGCTTTGAAGGAAGCAGGCATTGCTTATAAAGATGGTTCAGGAATGATCCTAGGGATTACTTTACCTGTTTTCCATCACAGGCCTAGTCTCCTAAAGTCTCAAGGGAAGAAAGGACCCAGTGACAGCCCTGGGTTTCTCTGGAACCTCAATGTCTGTAGGTGCCACCATGTGTAGTATCAGCTTCCTGCTTCAGTAAAATATTCTTCAGTTGCCCCACCCATCCAGAAACCACAAGGGGTGACACTTATTGTACAAATGTGATACCTTGTTTCCTTATTCTGCCACAGGGATGGAATTGACACACAGAGTCCTCCCTACAGCAGTGCTCAGCAGAACCATGGCTTCAGTGATGCAGCACTGAGCTCCTGCTATGGCAGTGCTGGCAGGAATGTAGGGTCCAGTCCTCAGACCTCAGACTGCAGACCTTAGAACCAATCGGATGGAACCTAGGCTGGGGAGGATTCAGGGATAAGATTATGATCTGGAGGATAGGAGGTCTTCTAAGCCTTGGGAGCCCAACCACTAGCTCAGGCTATATAGGGAGAGGGCCAGGGAATAAAGGGGGAGTTAAGATTTGGTGTTTGTCTGTTGGTTTTTGGACTTATAGGGGAGCCTGTTGCTTCTCTTTCATATTTCTCCCTTTTGTGATAGAAATGTCTGTCAATGGCTGAGCCTTCCAAAGCACTTGCACTTTGAAAGAAGATATCTCACTTGATTTTTCAGGACGTAGATAGATGGAAATCCTATTCTGGATGAACTGGGCCCAAATCTCACCTATATCTAACTTAGGTGAGAATCTGGGCTTGGGCATCTGAATTGTTGCTGGAATGAATTCAGACTTTAAAGGTGTGTAGAATGAAATGATAATAATTAGTCTGTGAAAAGAGCAGGAGTTTTAGGGGAGAGGGAGAAGATTTCTGGGAATACTTGCCTCTTCCAAAGCATATGTTTAAATTTAATTATCATTGTAATAATTAAAGGGTAGACTCTTTAAACTGTGATTAGGTCATGGGGACTTTACCATCATGGATGGAACTAGTGTGTATGGGGAAGACTCAGGTGTCTGTTCCTGCCCCCCCTCTGTCTCTTTTTCACCTTTTCTCCCTCTTGCCTGCTATCTTGCGTCATGCCAAGACGGAGAGAGCCTGGCACCAGTCTGGGCACCTTGATCCTCAGCATTTCAGCATTCAGATCTGCAATCTATGGATTTCATTTGTTACAAATAACTCATCTTTCTTGGTGTTTTTCAAGATCAGTTTTCATTTTTTAAAGAATACAAAATATTTAAGAAAAGCATTAGAAATGATTCAAAATTTCATTAAACAATGTCATAAGAATTCAAAATGAGGATCAGATCTGCATGTGCAAACATCGTATTGTCTTACTAGCACAAGAAGCTGAAAGAGTGAATAAAATCTGAAAGGTGAAATAGATACTGTGAAAGGGAAAGAATTTGTCCAATGGGAAGGAAAATCTAGAATGAATGAAAAGATAAAAAAGAAGGGAAAATATATATTTATGTATATATGCAGTATAGTTTGGATAATTCTATTGCTGAATTCTACTGGTCTACTGAAAGGAGCAGTTAATGCTTAAAGCTTTTCTTCTTAATCTTATTTTTTCTCTTTTAAATTTCTTATAGCTTTCTTTTTGCTGTTGTTTTGTTCTTTTACTTTAAACCAATTTTTTAGGTTTCTATCTGATGACCTAAGCAACTACTTGAAGGAACCAGGGAGATGGCTTAGTGGAATAAGTGCTTCCCTGGCAAGCGCAAGAGCTTGAGTTCTATCCCTGATTCCACCAAAAAAATAAAATTAACAAGTGACCCATCTTTCACAATCTGTTCTAGGCATGCAAATCTTAGTTTATGTTCTCCCAGTTTGATTTGCATATTTATTTTGATGTCCATCCCTGTTCTTGTAGGTGTGAATACTTTATCATTTATTTTGATTGCTGTGTAATGCTCAGCTCCTATTGCCAGACATTTTGAACTTGAGATTGCTCTTGTGAATATTGTCACGATGCACATTTTTGTAGAAGTACTTCTGTGGATATGTGCTTTTGTTTGTCTTGGATGAATATCCAGATAAATGCCCAAACTGCAACCCAAGAGCCACCTGTTTAGCTGAAAGTGCTGCCACTACAATTTTGCCTGATCACAGAGGTTCTACCCTAGAAGTGGGGGAAAATCTCTGCATTAACATCTTTTGCCTCAAATTAAAACAGTGCACATACCACAGGTCTTTTACCTCTGACCTAGAGGGAGGGTGATAGGGTTAGATGGGGGTTGTGGCTGACTGTGGGTTTTACACCTCTCCTGGCAAAGGGAGGGCTCCAGATGTGCATGCTCTTGGCCACATGTGCTTCAGCCCCACTTCTCAGCCCCATGCTCACGGGTCCTCGGCAGTACCACATGCTGGGCTGATGCACAGGTCTTTGATGGAGAGACGGTGAGCATCTTTTCATGTGTTTGTGGGTGCTTGTCTCTCATTTTTAGGAAAGTGTTTAAATCTTTTCTCCCTCTTAACTTCTGAGTTATCTTCTTCTCACTGATTTACAGGAGTTCTTTAGGTGTCCTGGGGATAAACCCTTGCATACATCCATGATTTATAGATATCTCCTTCCCAATTTTGAACTGGAAAAAAACTCAAAGTAAGTTATTTCTGTTATTTTTTTAAAACTGATCATCCAACAGTGCTGGTACCAGATCTTTTACAATAAACAATTCCTATACATACATCAACAATCTGGGTCTCTCTTTTGTGCACCAAATAATTGACAAATACATATAAATAAATGAAAAATCAACTAGACAAGTTCATTTGAGCATCTCGTGGAAATGCAGACAGGAAGCAGATTAGTAGTGCCCCCAGCTGGAGGCTGGAGGACAACTTGGAGTGTCACTGGGTCCGAGGTTTTAATTCAAAATAAAAACAATATGTGTGTCCTGTGTGGGACAGTAGTGGCACAGCACTGGGGTGTGCTGGCTTCCACTGAGCTATTTCAAATTCTTATCTGAATTTTAACTCTCAAAATCAGTATTTACAGTTCAACAAAATGTAACATATAATAAAGTAAAATAAAATAAACATGGTTTCAATGGGACATGAAATTTTGGATAGATTTTGAAAATCATCCACAGTAGTCCATTAATACCAATTATTTTATTTTAGGAAAACATGAAATAGGAAGAAAAACTCAAGGAAATACATTTGTTTTCATGAAACCCATACTAATGTAGTCAAACTTGGGAGAAAATATTCTTCTGAGCCTGCAAAACTCAATGCAGCCTCCACCACTCCAACCTCCAACCTGCCCACCACCAGGTGGGTCCAGAAGCTTCCAGGGCCCAGGTGGGTCTCTAACTGCTGGCTGCAGGCCTGCCTACTGGGCCCAGCTCCCTCGCCCATTGTGGCCCATGGGTATGACACTGGGCCCTGTGGTGCCAGGTGCCAGGCCTGCCCTGGCTGACTATGATTAGCCCAGTGACTCAGAGATGCCGAAGCCAGCCCCCGTGTACCCAAGCCAGAGGTTCTGACCGAGCATAGGGTGGAGTGTTTTCTTGCAAGAAGTCAGAGTAAAAGGACTGATATCTGTGTCTAATTCTCCCAATGCACAGACACCAGTCCAGATGTAGTAAGAATTTCTGTGAGTAATCCAAACAATGCAACACCACCCTGTCAAAAAGCGGAAACAAAACCAAACAATAAGCCCCCAGTAGTTACCAGCCCACTGGGTCTCCAGACTGCCTGCTGAAAACTGCAGAACGACCTTTATGAGGCCCAGCATGCTACAGGTCAACATGCAGAAAATAATGCGTGAGGAAATAAGAAAGTTTATCAGAGATACAGACCATTAAAAAAATCTGGAGGGACTAGGGAGATGGCTCAGGAGAATAAGAGCTTCCCTGGCAAGCACAAGGGTCTGAGTTCAATCCGAGTTCCAAAAAAAAAACCTGGAGCTACAACCACAACTGAGCTGAAAAGTTCCACAGACAGTTTTAATAGCCAATTCCATCAGCTGGAAAAAAATCAGTGATCTAAAAGATTCTTTGATAGACAGCCTATATAGAATGACAGATCTTTTGTCAACAATATACCAGACATATAGAGAGTACTCAAACAATTCAGTATCAAGAAAATACATAAGGCCATGCCGTGACAGCAACTGAGAGTGGGCAGGGTGATGTGTGTCTATAATCTCAGAGCTGGGGAGACTGAAAACAGGAGAATCACTAGGAGTCCAGTCTGAGTAGTGAGACCCTGTAGGACCTGTACTAAATACATTAAAAAAAGAAAACATTACATAAAAGCAGAAAATGGATCTAAACAGAAATTTCTTCAAAGGAGAAAAACAAATGACCAGAAAATATAGAGAAGCACAGTCAACACTGCTAATCCCTGGAGAAGTGAAAATGAAAGCCACAGTGACTATTAGCATGCATCTGCAAGACAACAACAGATAACAGCATTGCTGAGGAGTCTTTGCACTCCACTGGCGAGGACATGAATTATTCAGCCACTGCTGCAGAAAACAGGGTGGCTTTCTCCAAAAAGTTAAAAATAGATCTTGCACATGACCCAGCCATCCCAATACTGGGAATGAAAGCAAAGGAAGTGGATTCAGTGTGTGCGTCACTTCCCACACTCAGGGTCCAGTAGGGACCAAGAGGCCCAATAAAGGAACTGTGTGTTCCACACAGTGTGGCCAGTGGGCTCCTGCATTCCCTTGAGATGTAGGTAATCTGTCTTTTGCGACCACATAGGCAGGCCTGAGATCCTTGAGGCTGAGGGAATAAAGCCGGACACACAGAAACAAATGCTGCATGAGCTTACTTTTATTTATATATAAATTATGAACAAGATGAACTCCTAGACCAGAAAGCAGAATGGGGCTGCTGGGGTGTGGTGGGTGACAACCACAGGAACATGTTGGTCAAAGTGTCCAAACTTCAGCTTCAAGAAAAATTTGCTCTGGGCTCTACTGCACCCTGTGGCCGCTGCAGTTCACAGCAATGTGTTATATACTAGAAGCTGTCTTGGAGAACAGATGTTAAATGCTGTAAATTCAGACACTAAAGCATGCCTGCAAGGTGAGAGAATGGACCAGCTCAGCAGTGGTAATTGTCTCATGGTGTAAACATATCACTTTAAATGTATACAATTTTTATTGGACAATCGGATCTCAATAAAGTCAAGAAAATATACCAAAACAACTGCATTTTAGAAATTGAGAAAATATAATTTTATATAATGAATGGAAATATGAAATACTTGATTGCATAGACAAATGTCTTTCCGTAGAAAACCTTAAGAATATTTCCTCTACACTTTTCAGAAGAAAGCCAGTGCAGTATAAAAGATTATTATAGAAATGTAGATATTTGGACTCAGAAAATCAGTAGATAAAAGTAGAAAAAAGCTACTAGTAGGGCTCATTATATTCTCTTAATTTGGAGGAAAATAGTCTAATAGTGATAAAATAAGCATCATAGTCATTAATTCAGGCCAAATTAGGTTTAACTCAAGACATAAGCAGAGTCAAATGTGAAAAATTAAAGAATCATTGAGTTTACGTTAGTATGCTTGTTAAACATCACGTAGGTAACAGACAGGTTTGTGGAGAGCTCATGACAGAGGTGGCAGAACGTGAGCGGCCACCAGAGCCAGCAGGACTGGCTTGTCCTCACTGTCCGCTGTGCTCTGTTGCTCGGGCACGGAAGGACACTCCTTTCTCAGGGCTGGGGACTTGCCCGGCCTCCCAGGGCACAGAGCTGGGAAGCCAGGGACGGGCTCTCCAGATCCTCCACCAGGGGTGTCCCGCCTGGAGGCTGTGAGCCTGTGGCTTACAGGATGCTGAGCCTAAGAGACGCGCACACTGAGGTGTGGCGCTTGCTTTTCCGGAAGGCAGTCAAACATCTAGCAGCAGCTGTGGTTGTTCATAGACGAGATGGCATGGGGAGAGGACGAGAGGAGCTAATGGGCCGCTAGCCCTGGCCTGCTTGGTGTTGCAGACTCCTCTCTTCCTCCTCTGCACCAGCTGGCTTTCCTCCTGGGAGACCCCTGTGGGATGCCCTCCCAACAGCAAGACCAGGGCCAGCTGGAAGCTCAGAGCCAGACTTCACTGGCTCCTTGCCCAGGGAGTGGTAGTGGAGGTGAGAAGGGCCGAGGTGTGGCACGGGCTCCCGCTGGTCCCCACTGGCCCAGGAGGGTGTGTGATTCAGTATTATAAACCTCCGCGGTGAGGCCTCGGCTCACAAATGCTTCAGTCTGCCTACAGTTTTGTTCTCAGAAAGAAGCGTGTGTCAGGATCTTGGTTTTGTTTGCATACTCCGAATGGGTGACAAACATGACCATGGCCATGTTGTCCATAACTGTGAAGCATGACAGTTTGTGAAGGGAGGTATAATAGTTTTTTTTTAAACAATGTAAAATAAAAAATATTCCATTCCTACATAAACAAGTACCTCTCCACTGTATGACTTCAAAAACATGCAAAACCAGACAAGAACATTTATTACTCCATGTTCTTTACTAACAAGTGAAGAGACAGGGGCCGAGGATGGGGCTATTATCCCCGGATACTAGCATCAGTCTGAAAACCCAGATTTTCACAGACTCCAAAACTCTTTCTGACTCTGTCCCATGCCAGTCAATGCCACGTACTCCAGTATGAGGCACTGAGGACAGTACCCAGGAGAAACACAGGGTGTGGCCTCTTGTGAATGTGAGAACAGACATTGGCAGGATGACAGACACTTATCGCACAGTGCCTGGGGCCTCGGAGTTTTAAGTTGGTGTGGCTCGGCAATGTCACAGGAGCTTGCACAGGGCTGGGACACAGGCGGCTGGCCTGCATGCCCCATGAGGGCACTCCTGCCCCAGTGCTGCAGGATCTCCAGGTCCCCCTCTCTGGAGCTTCCTGTGAGGCTGCATGGACCAGAATTTGTCTTGGGAGGTGACAGCTCACATGGGAGAACTTGGCCTGAATGTCTGCCCACACTGGTTCAGACTTTGGTAGTCTGCTGTGTGCTGTTCTGAAGGCCCTTCCCTTCCAACTGTGTGGGAGCTGAGAAATGGAGGGAACTCCAGCTGCTCTGAGGTCTGACAGGTAGGGGCGAAGGCAGAAAGGAAGGCACTGGCTGACCTCTGTGCCATCCCAGATTCCCCAGCCTTCAGGATGCAAATTCTAGCTCAAATACATTTACTTGTCCCTTGTATGAACAGAAACATGTTCACTGAATTTTGCTTCCCTCATGCTTGAGTGTTCTGTGTTGGACGCGAGAGCCATGCATTTGACATGAAGAACGCTTCCGAGAATTGCTCTTCTGCTTCATGACCCTACAGGCTTAGGTGCCTACACAAGCCCAGCCCACAAGAACCAAACTTCCTATTGTGGAAGCCAACCCTCTCTTCTTTCAACACTGGGACATCTCCCTCCTTTGCTCTGTTGGGAGAATTTTGCTGAAATATAGTCCTAACTCACACTTCTTTGGCTTCTTTGTTTGCCTTCTATTTGTTTTCCTGCAAAACACCTGTTGCCTGGGAAACTCTGCCTGCCTGCCTGAGCCACCCCTCCTTTGAGTGGGAGTACCAAGTCCTCCAGGCTGAAGGTAGGGACATGGCAAGTCCTTCCCTGTGGACAACTGTATTCTCAAACTCTTTATCTGGAAAGATGACTTTGCACAGAAAAATTTAAATGAATCACTGCTTAAAGAATCTCTAGGAAAAAATGCCAGTAGAGGTTAGGCGCAGTGCCTGATATAGGGGTGAACAGGTAGGTGAGGTAGGAAAAAAATTAAAAGAAATGCCAAGATTAAAAACATTTTTAAGTTTGCTTAACATAGGTCTTTTCTAAAAAAGGTAACTGCCTTACATTGGGTTTAAGTTCTGAAATTATGCCAATTGAAATGTAAAATAATCCCAATTTTCCTGCCCGCTCTTATTTAAATAAAGCTTATTGCACATTGCTTTTCACCATGCCAAGGTTATTGTGGCTCAGCGTCAATGGGGTTCACATGAGTTAGATTAAATTATAGCGCTGTGGGTCTCTTTTCTTCCTTTTCTTTCCCTCTTGAAGATAAACCCAACTATGATTTTCCGTTGGCTGGCATTTGCTCCTTTGACTTTCCCCATATTCAAGAGATGCTGTATGCTCCAAACACATAACATTATCAACTTTAAGGGCTGCAATTGATTGAATATTTTGACAAATATACCTCTCTAATTCCTGAAGCCATATGGACGTGCAGGATGCCATATGGAATAAAGCACTCTGCCTCACAAGTGATCCAAAAGCATTTTTTTTATTAGCGGTTATTTCTTTGAACTGAAAGCTGATTAAATGTTGAATATTCCTCCACTGGTGATAGTGCTCCAGCCAAGTCTATGTGCCCAGCAGCGTCTTTCCTGATGGGAGAGCACTGCCCAAGGAGACGCCTAAGGATGGGTCACCACCACCCCTTTTCTTGTTAGAGAAAAGGTCACTGGGCTGTTATTTGTGCATTAATTAAGACGCTTCCTAAAGAAGGCAACCAAAAGCCCTCACTTGGCCTACATGAAGCAGTAAGGAGAAAGGTCTGCCAGTGTGGAGCAAGAAGAGTACGTGCAGCTGCGAGAGAGGCAGAAAGCCGGAGGCCCACAAGGCCTCCCTCCCGGGACCAGCATCCTGTCAAGACTCTAGGAGGAGCCATTCTGGCTTCAGGGGGCTGCAGTCACCGGGTGTTGCGCACACGGGCCAGGATTCAGCAGGAGCGGATGAACCTCTTCCCTGGCCACCTGCTGCACAGGAACAGACTTTCCCAGCAGTAAGTCAAAGGCACCCTCCAAGCTCACCCTGTACCCATACCACAGGTGGGCTTATGTGAGGAGGTGCCCCCAGGTCAGCTGGGATCCCTGGGGAGAGAAAAGAGGGCAGTCACAGACACACACAAACACACATGCACGCGCACACACACGCACGCACGCACACAGTCATTGGCCACATGCCAAAACTAAATCCGCCAGGTTGGCTTTTTTCCATGGAATGAGATGGAGTTATTTGTATAGATGATCAAAAAAATATTGATTTGAAATCCGAGGCAGGGCTGGAGAGATAGCTCAGTCGTCTGAGCCTTTGCCTGGCAAGCGCAAGGATCCCGGTTCAATCCCTAGTACCACATGCTGTGCTGGTCCTGCGCCCATCTAGACACAGAAACCAGGCCTGGTTGGGCACTCCTGTAATCCCAGGATGGGGGAGAATGAGACAGGAGGATCACTGAGTCTGAGCTGCATGGTGAGATCCCTTACCAAATAGATAAACAAAAAGATTTTTTTTAATGTTGAAATCCAGGCAGTCAACACACAAGATCTGTTGAATTTTACCTCTCAGGGCACGTGGCCTGCTTCTCAGACAGCATCTTATGGGGAAAAAAAGGCTGGGCACACTGGATTGGCAGCATGTGTTCAGGTCTTGGCCTCTGCTATCCTATCTCTCTCTGGAATGTGACAGGTTTTGAACATCTAGGAGATGTCGATGCAGATGCAGCACTGAAGCTAGCAGCTCTAGGTCTTGATGAACAGTCTTTGTTGTGGAGCAGCAGGAAGCAGCTGCCCCAGCCAGGGGTTAGACAGTCTCACCTGGTCCACCCAGAGCCTGGAGGTTCCTTGGACAGAATCCAGGTGTTTGCTTGTTTGTTTTCTGAAGATCATCTGGGGGTCAGGCCAGTGAGATACCTTGGTGGTCTAAAGTGCCTGCTCAGGCAAACTTAGGCAGGCTCAGGGGACCGGGTTTGATCACCAGCACCACATGCTGAGCCAGCCCCACCCCCAGGTCCGACTGAATGTACCAGAAAAAAGCTCTGAGCTTGAGAGCCACCTGCATCCATGGAGGACTGGCCTCTGGTTCTCTGTGTGAGCAGAGTGCTTCCTGGAGCAGGACCAGGCTCCTGTCCACAGAGGCGCTCTGCTGGGTGGCGACGGAGCCAGTGCTTCCTGAAATTGCGGCCAACTTCAGGATGCTGTGCTTCTCGCTTGAGTTAAAATAAATCAAATGCCCCAAAGATCAGACAGAAGCAAATCGTAAGGCCCTTGGAATCCCGAAGCCAGGGTTAATCATGGATACTGAACTTCTGGCTCTAATGCCTGTCCAAGTATTGATACTGAAATCCGAGTTTGAGCATCCTGCGTAACTGGTGGAACTCGGGGCAGAGGGGTCACCTGGGCCTCCTTCCCTCACTCCCCACCAGGATGTTTGTTTGTTCCATATAAATCTGACTTTCTCGTTCTTGGCTATAGAGCAGTCTCCAGTAGGAAATTAAGATTTGAGAGAAATGTACAAAAAGAAATTTTGGAAAACGTTACAGCGTATCTGTTTTTATCTAAAATGTCACTGAACTCCGACTTCTGAGATGTGAAATACTGAAGAGCCTTCTCTATTGACGTGGACACAGGGGAATAGAGGCTGTGGCAGTTCTAACCTGTGTCACCTGCTCACGATTTCTCATTCATGATTCATTTGGATTCACCTTTTTCTTAGACACTTGAATTGTTTTTTATTCCCTTAGCACTCTTTCTTTCAGAAATCCATAAATGAAAATAATTAAGGGGCATATTTTTAAGCTCTAGCTTCTGAAATATTCATTATTAACCTGCTGGCTATGGTTGTCCCTTTTCATATTTATATAATTAATTAAGCCTCCCTCTTTCAATACATACATTTTCAAACAATTTATTAATACTATTCAGGTTTTGACTTGTCTGTCGTTCCTTCCTGCATTTAAAGGAAATGACTTTTGTTAATCAGACTCCCTCTCACCTTTTAATTTTCTAGTGGAGTTGAATGACAGAGAAAGTTGGACCATTTTTTTCAGTCTTCTAGAAAGAAAGCAACGTTAGCTACAGATGCTCTTGAGGAGGGGAATGGTGGTAAACATTTCACCATGCACCCACGTATAAGACCTGATCCGCACATTCTTCCAGAGAGTCTGCACAGGGAGGGAGGGACGCACCCCACCCAAACTCACTACAGTGATTGCTTTTATACAACATTTGAATTCTGCTTTTGGTAATGAGATTCACCCACTAGTCTTTCATAGGTTATTTAATAAAACTGACACAATTTCCAAGTTCAGGAGCTGCAACAATTTAGAATTAAGAGACTCAGGGCCTAAAATCCCACTGCTGTCTACGGCTCCCCAGGAAAATGTGAGCACACCCTGTAATTGTCCCTAGGAACAAATTAGTGCCCTGGGGCCCTTCACCTAGCTGTACCAAATACTGAAAAGAAAAAAGGAGGAAGAGAATTTGGCACTAGGTCCCAAAGCCTCCCAGACTTGGAGTCTTCCTTAAACAGCAAAATCACTGTGAAAACTTCACCCTGTGCCCATCTGTTCCGGGAAGACCCTCACCTGGATGGCTAAGAATAAGAAGCTGGAAACAGTCGCATGCATCGAAAACTGCCATCAGCCTTCCTAAACACAGGTTTCCAGGGGACTTTCACTCTGGCTTCTGTCATCTAAGAAACTGCTGGCAAGGTGCGGCTGGTGAGGGATGGTGAGGGATGGTGAGGGATGGTGAGGGATGGTGAGGGATGGTGAGGGATGGTGAGGGGCAGCCAAAAGCAAACTGCTGAAAGCCAGCTGGCCCCCTTGTTCAAAATCTCAGAGTGTGTATCCGTGTTCAGAGAGCGGCTTGATGTCACACATTTCTTGTGCCCCCAAAATACATTCAAATAAAAAATGGGTTTTTCTAAAAGTGCTGCATAGAGCTGGTCTTCTCATTCCTTATTCCAGCTAGATATTCCGGTGGGGAAAGAGAAGGAAAATAAGGTAGAATCAGATATGGATGTGTTAAAAAAATAGGTTTATATGCGATAAAGTGTGTGTGTGTGTGTGTGTGTGTGTGTGTGTGTGTGCACGTGCGCGCACTCCCTACTGGTAGGAAGTCAGCCCTATTGTATGTCTGTCCTATGGATAAGATGACAGAGAGGTGACACCACAACAGAACTTTGTGTGACACAAAAAATAAGTCATTGGAATATCTTCAAAAAAAAAAAAGATTCTTAGGAAAATACAAGCAGCTGGCCCAGAGGCCCAAAGAAAGAGTGGGCAAAGATCCGCTGCGCCTGAAACAGGGTGGATCTGAAGGACCAGGCTATGCTGGGGGCGGACACAAAGCAGGTGCCTGTCCCGTCTGTGGGGCAAGGCAACATGCAGAGATCACACTGTGTCAGCACCCCAAGGAGTGCAAGATGGTGCGTGCCAGGGCAACAGCTCTGAACTGAAAATCAGTTCTGATTTGCACGGGGTAAATGCATTATATAGGACCAAACTAAGAGGGGCCTGTGTCCAAGCTGTCTGTCAATGGGTCAAGAAATACTGGCAAGTTGGGTACGGGGCGGGAATCATGCTGCGAGGCTTTTAGGATGCTGGATGTGTGTGAGGCAAACAGTGCAGCAGGAAGGGATGCTGAGCAGTCCTTTGACCTGAGGACTCCCTGTGAAACAGAACCTTGGTTAAGACAAGGAAGGCTGAGGGGGCACAAGGCTGAGGACCCAGGGATCTGGAGCTCTCTTCAAGAACTTGAGGTACAGATTAGACACTAGAGCAGATACTGTACAGAGGCCCTGGGTGCCTGACTAGGGTGGGAGTAGGGTGTTAGGAACGTATCCAAGACTGGAAGACCAACTTTGGAAATCTTCAATACCGAGAACAGATATGCACCAGAGGACAGTTGGGAGTGACCCAGGACAGGAGGATGGGTGCCCACAGGGCACATTAAAAATGCTTGTGGGAAAGAAGACAGTGAGAGACTGAGACAGACTGCCCTGGTCAGGAGCGAGAGGAGAGTGGCAGGTGCTGCCTGTGTGACCGATGAGTGGCAGTAGAGAAATGGGCCATGGGGGGACAACCTATGGTGTCTTAGCACGGAAAAGAACTTCTAGAGGAGCAGGTGATGGCAGCAGGCTCCAACACGTGTGAGGTGAGGCAATGGGAGGGCTGGAAGGCCATGTGCTGCTTTTGTGCATTGTGCTTGTTGTTTTAATGTTGGAGCTAGGTTGGAGCTGGGAGTAGGAGGTCTATACTGAATGGTGGGGGCTCCTCTGGGCTTCAGACAGGGACAGCACGGCTGTGTGCTAGTGACACATTCTGGTCACGTGCCACATGCAAGGAGGCGTCTAAGCATCTTCTTTTGACAGGGCAGATGGTGGCCAGAAGGGCAAAGGCACCACCGTGGCTCCTAGGTGTGACAGGTATTTCTCCATGACAATAGCAGAGCCAACATTCACTTTCCTGCATACCCTTCAGAGAGGCATCACCCATGAGGAGGATAGGCCACAGATGGGGGTCCCCAGAGCTCCCTGACAGCAAGCAGGTACACACATACCACACAAGACCGGATAACAAAGTGGGTGTTTTGCTTGGGCTCCTTTGTTCATTCACTTGATAGACACACCAGGTGCCTAATGAGTACCACTGACCCTGGTGAGCCCCAAGGACAGCAGAGTGACACAGACATGGACCTTGTATTCTCAGGTGTATTTTACTGCACTATGGAAGGGTGCTTACATTTGATGGTGTACACACACTCATACTAAAAGTGGTGTGTGTGCGTGTGTGTGTGTGTGTGTGTGTGTTTATATGGGATGACTTGAGGATAGATCCTATTAGAGTGTACATATCTTAAAACTTGAATGCCAAGGGTTTGATGTAAGTGCCTAAAGCTAGAGTTGATTGTCGTAGGGATTCAGTTCCAGTTTATTGTGGGAATCATTAGGCTATCCCTTGGTGGTTGAAGACTAGCAAAGTCTTGGATCTTAATCCCAGTAATAGAACTCAAGGAAACTTAAGGGAGAAACCTGTGAGTTACCAATATTTTAAATAGTTTACTTTTTAGAGCTTAACACTTGGTTAAGTCTCTGATAATGTGAATATTATAAAAAGGTTTGAGTAGTATTATTTATTCTATTCAGTTCATTGAAAGTTTATAAAATAAAAAATATGATGATGGGTTGGGGAGATGGCTCAGTGGAATAAGCGCTTCCCTGGCAAGCACAAGGGTCTGAGTTCAATCCCCAGTTCCAACAAAAAAAGAAAAGAAAAAGAAAAAATATGATGACATTTATTTAAAAAATTGTCAAAGCTTTAAGTCTCAAATGAAAGATAAATACTTAAAGTTTTTCTAATCTAAATGACACATATAAGGAAACAAGCAAGCATTCTACGTACATAAAAGAAAAAGAGAAGTAATCAATACTTTCTGAATTTCATGGTAGCCAAGAAGAAAGGGGTTATATGAAAAGTGATTTGATTTTGTTGCTGAGAATACAAAATTAATAAAATGGGAAGAGTTTCACACACAAATGCACAAACATAGGCCTCATGATGAAGCTTCATGATGCCCTGTGATGAAGTCCTGTAACAGATCTACGTAAGATAGAGAATTACTGCTAAATGAGCATTTGTCTCTCATCTTGTTCTTTTAAACTATTTATGGGCTATTATTTCATATAACCAAAAGCTAGTCAGTTTCACCTAAGTAAAAGGGATTGGGATAGAAGCAACTTTAAAATTAATCTCGAAAAATTCGAGGCATATATGTATTTTAAAACATGATGTTCATGATAAGCACCCCAGTAGAAGTCGTGTTGATAAACTTACAGAAATGTATAAGAAAAACGTATCTGGTAACCCAGGGCCTGGAAATGCACCTCATAATGCAGACCTGTGTCTTGCAACATCTGAGATCTGTGCCTCTCTTCTTTGGTCTCTTCCACGTGTCTGGGCTCTGCCTCCTTCACTCCTCAGAGTGCATGAGGCCTGATCAGCTTGTGTTGCAAGGGGCTACCTCCAAGAAGACTCCAAGTTACTGTGGCATAAGTCCCTCAGTCTCCCTTCCTTGAAAGTTCCACGAGCCTGTGTGATCTTCCTGGGTTTTACCTGGACAGCCTCTCACCCTGGTCTGTCAGCTGTGGTGAGGGGTTGGAGCCCAGGGTTGCATATCCTTCCAGGGCCACAGAAAGGAGGGAGGTAAGACACATCCACTAGCAACTCAGAAAACAAGGGGCTGACAGAAGACAAGGTGCATGGGGAAACTGACCTCAAACTTTCTAGCTTTGCAGCCTGAATCCATGGGGAGCAGCATCACATGGCCAGCTTTCCCTGACCTGTGCACTGTGACACCATTGGCCAGGCCTTCAGCCCACAAACCTGCCACCACTGGGGCTGGACACTGGGATCCTGCCTTGCTGCTCAAGTCAATTCTTTGTCCAACCCCTGTTCCACTGACTTGTTTATCTCTGAAACTGTAAGTGGCTCTTTCTGCCCTTTATCTTCCTGCCCACCCTGTGACCTGCCTGGTGGGTCATCACCTCAAGGTCAATCCTGAAGGCTACCGCATTGAAGCTGACCACTGTCCTCAGAATGAGGACATGCAAAACCTGTCTTTCCGGAACACTTTATCCATGGCCTGTGTGGTGTGCTGGTGCCGTCATGGCAAACAAAGCACAACCCCCACTCAGCTCTGGAACACCGTGTGGGGTGATACATGCTGTTGAAGAGCTAGATGGAGTGCCACTGGATAATGTGACCTAAACCCTTGAGTAAGGAAGACACCTCTTCCCTTCTGTATGGAATTTTTCTAGGGAGAGAAGAATTCAAAAGGTTATTCCCAAAAAGTTGAGGATAAAATGAGAAGATTTTAGTGTTTTCTACTTGTTCTTTGATGAGAGTGATGATTGTACTACATGTGCTTATGACTTAGAGCCTTTAAAATTCTTCTCAGTTTATGTTTGTTTCTAAAGTCTTCAATGTAAATGCATTTTTAACAAACATTGAGAAAATTTCTGTTTACCAAATGCCTTTTATCCCCTTTTGACATGTGTTCTTTTATTTTAAGGAAGAATACTTCATTAAATTTTAGGTGTGGTAGTTGTTGCAAAAGAAATTATGATATTTATTGCCAGAATGTTCATATAAAGAGTTTACTTTCAAAATGCTGTTCATGAGGCACTCAGCTCAAGTGCAGCTAGGTTAAAGTATAATAGTTGAACCAAAACTATCTCTACTTAAAAATACATCATTTCACATAAGATACAGATAAAAATGCTTAGTCACAAAGTAGGACTAAGTCCCACAAGGCAGGCTAAAGCTCAGACCTGACCGTGTGTGTGTGTGTGTGTGTGTGTGTGTGTGTGTGTGTGTGGCTTGGGTCTGAAGCAGCCCACACAGATCCGTGTTCTGAAGGCAAGATCCCATCCTAGAGTAGTATTCAGGTGGGGGAACAGTCTGGTAGAAGGATGTGAGGTCAGTAGGGGACATCTTTGGAGGTACTGGTACCTCAGGCATTTCCTGTTCCTGTTTGGCTCTATGGTTTCCTGTGACACACACTCCCACTGAGATGTGCAGCTTCACCACAGGCCCAAGAGCAAGAGACCAGCCGACCATGTATTGAAATCCCCAGAACTGTGAGCCTCAGTAAACCTTCACCTTCTACATTACCTCAAGTATTTCATCACAGTGACAGAAATATGAGGAATGTGACCATGCTCAATGATTTCAGCTAGGGGCTGGGGAGATGGCTCAGTGGAACAAGTGCTTCCCTGGCAAGCACAAGGGCCTGAGTTCAATCCTTGGTCCGCCAAAAAAAAAAGAAAAGGAATCAATGATTTCAGCGACCTCCACCACCATCTGCATGGATCCATCTGGTGCAGGCTGAGCTCACATGGTCATTTCATGGCTACTGGTGCTTATGTCAGATTTTCTGATCCACTGATTTGATGTGATGCAAGAAACAGGCAGTGGAGGTATCTGTGTGGCCCACGTGTTCATCAAGGTAGCGTCTAAGACTTGTATTTATTGATAGTGTATCTCATTAGATTAGTAAATTACTTCCATTTAAAACCAAATTGACTTACTTATTCTAATGCATAGGAAAACACTACTGTTTAACATATACATTTTAAAACATAAACAAAATAGAAACTTTGAAAAAATATATGTAAATGATTGGTAATTATTGATAAAATTTATTTCTTGCCTTTGGTGATTAATTCATATAAACTCATGAATCATGTATATATCATTTATTATATGAAGAAGTACAATTAAAATGAGAATTTCATAGATCAAAGGCAGTGGGGAGTTGTGGATTTAAAAATCCAATTTATCCAATTCTATGAATGCAAATTTCTAAAATTTAGATTTATAAATGCTTGAGGTGATAATGCAATTGAGAAATATTTTGTGTTCCTTAATATGATTATGTCAGTGATTGGGCCACTCTGTTTTATCTGAAAGAAAATCACACTTAGAGATCACACATACTGAGCCTCCCTAGTAGATGTTAGACCATATTTCTTATGACGTTCTTAAGCAACCAATATTTTATACAGGGTCAATAGTGAACACTGGAGAAAAGATAGTCTTTTTTTTTTTTTTTTACAAAGGGTACTTGGAAAGCTGGCTGTCCACATACAGAAGAATGAATATTGTTTCATATTTCCTATCCAGTACTAAAATGCAAATAAAATGGGTCAAAGATCTATATATATAAACATACAAACACTGAATCTATTGGAAGAAAAACAAAACAACTCTTGAAAACAGAGTTAGGCAAGGATTTTCTGAACAGAACCCCAATTGCTTAAGAAGTAATATGAAGAATCAACAAATGGGAGTATATCAAATGATAAAATGTCTACACAGCCTTAGTTTTAAAAGATGACCTACAGAATGGTAAACAACCTTGCCAGCTACTTGTCAGGTTAAATTCTAATATCCAGACTAGATAAGAACACAAAAAATGAGGTCCTTCAAAATAAAAGTACACAATACAAATGGATAATTTAAATGAATATACATTTCTTAGAAGAAGTCAAATGGTAACTAAATGTATGAAAAATGTCCAACATCATTGCCAGTTAGAGAAGCACAAATCTAAACAGCACTGGATCTCTGCCTCGTCCAAGTCAAAATGGTCATTGCTAATACTGGAACAGCAACAAATGCTGCCAAGGTTCTAGAGGAATAGGAGCCCATGTCTGGGAAAGCAAAGTACAACTAATACAGAAATCCCTATGATATTCATCAAAAACTAAAAATAGAAATTCTAGGTGACCTGGCCTACACCTCTTCTATGTATTTTCCTGACCAAAAGAACTTAGCCAGTGAGTCACACTGATCCACGCATGCCCGTGTGTACCGAAGTACAGCTCATAAGAGCTAAATCATAGAATTGGTCTAGATGCCCATCAACAGATGAACAGATACAGAAGATGTGGTTTTTATGCACGATTGAGTACTACACAGCCATAAATAGGATGAATTGGTAGGAAAATGGAATGATTTTGAGACCAAAATACTGAGGAAAATAAACGATCACTAAAGATTAAAGGTCACGTGGATTTTTCATGTGAAACCCAGAACATAAACAACTCGAGAGCAAAATTAAGATGCCAACTCAAGAAACAGAGGGAGACTTTGTAGAGTGGGAAGGGGTCTGGAGGAAGGAGGAGGATATTGGGGATGGGAGGAGACTGAAATGATCAACAAGTGATACCGACCCACGTGTCAAACCCCCAACGCTATCACTGAGCTGCGGGTCATCCTACATCACAAACACACGCCAATGAAAGTGCTTTAACGCCCCCACTCTGATCATTTATTTGCTCACTTTTTTGCTTCCCCTTCATTGCCGGGTTTGAAAAGTCCTGATGACGACCAAGTGTTGTGCCACAGTGATGCCCGAGTCTATACCTGTGGCTCGCACTGGCTCACCTGACCAGTACATCTTAGGTTGTCACTGCCTTCACTTCCTTCGCGCAGTCGGCCTTCTGCGCACTGCCCACACAAAACGCTTTGGAACGATGCCTGGGCATCTGTGTGAGCAAAGCGGCCCTGTGGACAGCCCCACTAGAAGAACCCCTTTTCCTTGCCTCAGTTTACCAGGATGTTGGCAAAGCTGTTGCTACGCCAAATGTTAAAACAGGTAATCAAATCATTTCCTCCCCCTAGTGAATAGCCTCTGTTTCCAGCCCCCAAGTACCCACGACTCTCTCTATCCACTGCGCCCTCCTGGCTCCCGAGACCCTGAAGGCCAAGCCCTGGCTGCTCTGTGGCTGGCGTTCATCCTGATTGATGCATAGGTCAGCGGAAGTGGGGCTGGTCCACCCCTAGGCCGTTGAGATTCAGGCAGGCTCAGTGTGGGCAATATTTTGTGCCCTGCAGTCAACCATTAGGAGAAGCTTAAGTCCTTCTTCATTTATGTCAGTAAAAGTAAGTAGGATATCATTATCATATTGCCTCCTTGATATGTAAGACCTCAGAACTCAGCAGTCTCTAATGGTACCTTAAGACCATAAAAACCAAATTCCTGTGCTTTTATAACCCACACATGAAACCCTGAAATTCATCTCTACTCTAGGACAGTGTTTCATATATAAAATTCCATTTTACAGACAATATTTTGGAAAGGTAGCTGCTCTAAAAATAGTTGCTAATCCCTTTTTGCTATTGGCAGATGTAAGAGAACTATAAAATCATCTATAAATTCAAATTCAAACCTGTAGCTCAGCCTTACCAACTTGATAAGAGACAACTCATTGTGACATAATTCAGGGTAATTCTGAAAGGAGAATTTTTCATCATTTGGTCCTGTTTATACATTTAGGCTTTCTGTGTGGCTGCATACTGTGTGTGATTTTTATACTTCTGTCGAACTAATTTCATAATGCCACTGTTTGAAATAGCCCAGGATATAGAAAAATGTCAATGATTTTCAAAATGTCACCTTTCCTATGTAGAGAATGTTCTCTTTTAAAAAATAGGATAAAAATAAACCATTTGTGTTGAAATATTCTCTGTGAAAGCAGCCAGGAATCTGAGCCTTCCTCCATAAATGGAAACTAATTGATGTTCAGGTGGACACAATGGCCTTACCCAAGTCGGGAGCAGAAATATGCTGGATTTCCAAAACCTTTGTAGTAGTTGTTTTGACTATAGATGGCAGACTGAATAAAACTATCCCAGAACTCATGCATTCTATTTAAAACTTTTACCACTTTTACTAAGTGACAAAAATTTGGCTTTGCAGAATGTCACCCAACCTTCCACCTAGAAACTATTAAAGCCTATGCTTTAAGGGGCCATTTCTATAGTATGTTAGTATGTCACTCCATGATACATTCTGTGCTACTGTATGTTGCATACTATGTTACTACAGTATGTTGCTAGAGACATTTTTTTAACCATACACAGTACTAGAATAAAACCACCAGTAAAAGCTAATTTTGAACTCCGAATGGACACTATTTTGACATATGTCATTGAAAGGAGAACATAAACATTTCTCTTTTCAACAAACACATATGAGATTCAGAAAAGTGATAGTCCTGCTCCAACACAAACCCCCATCACACTAGCCCCTCAGTGCTCTGAGAACAGCAAAAACAATATGTTGTCCAGATGTCAAAACCAAACAAAGGGACCAGTGAGACAGCTCAGTGGCCTAAGTACCTGCTTTGGCAAGCATAGGGACCAGGGTTTGATCCCCAGTCCCACACGCTGTGCCAGCCTTGCCCCTGGGGCATGCTGAGCCATGGGCTGAGCCAGGTGTGGTGACATATGCCTGTAATTCCAGCACTGGAGGAGGCTGAAAACAGAAGGATCACTGCAAGTCTTAGCTGTATAGTGAGACCCTGTACCAAATACATAAATGAAAAAACAAAATTCAAATCAAACCTTGACACCCAGGGTAGTTCCATTTTAGTGTCTCAAATCATGTCCAAGAGCATGGGTTACATAGATTGTGGGAGTTGTGGGGGCAAGGTATTTGCATTTGAGTTCCAATTTTGATGTTTTCACGTTCACAGTAAGAAGAAAACCACAGAGTGACACTGTCCACTCACCTGTCAAAGAGAAGCTGAAAGAAACTAAAACCTATGAAAAACACCACCCAAAGCCCAGTGATAGAAGAGACTGCATCAGCCAGGTAATAGCTCACTACAGTGTCCCCCTGGGTCCTTTTGGTTAAGTATCAGCATTACTAAGGTAACATGAGACTATTCTGTGTCCTCCATTTGATTAAATTCATAGACAAAATATACTGGCAGGGTCAAATATGGAGTGGGGCTGTTAGTGGGACAGCCCAGGGCCCTCTGCATCCTCATTCCAGCCAGCTCCAGCTCCAGCATGTAAGTGGGACTGCCTGGGGTCCACCAGATCCTCACTCCAGCCAGTGCACAGGTCCAGCATGTGAGTGAAACTTCCTCCATCAGACAGGCCCAGTGTGAAACCCTGCAGTAGAACTCCCTGCAGAGAGGCTACAGGCAAGACCCACCCAGCTGATCCAGGAGCAGAACATCTTGCCAGAGTGGCACAGCAGGTCCACTTCCAAGGATTGCAACAGGAGGAAATGGAACACAGCAGCCAAACCCAAGCCACACCCACCTGGATGAGTTTGAACTTGGTAGATCCAGACCTGGTGCTAAGGCAGTAAGTAACTCCACCAAAGCTCTACACCAAAGGTCAGAAGACAGTGCTATACAAAATGACAAAGAGAAGAAGCAAAATGCATTTTCAGGCTCCAAGCTCACCCAGAGCAAATGCAGGAGACAACAGCATAGAAGAAATTGGAAATCACATACCTGGAATCTCTGAAATAATAGCATCAGAAGTAAAGAAACAATTCAGAAAGGTATAGAGGCAATCAGATCAGAAATAATTTCTGAAGTAAAAAAGAAATGATAACTATAATGAAAGAAGTACTAAGTGCTTCTAAAGAGGATGATGATTAAAAGATAGATGGAATCCTTGAATGAGCAGTATAGGAAAAAAATAGAATGCATGAAGCAGATTCAAAATGATATACAGAAAATTAAAATTAATTACAAGCTGGCAAAACCATTTGAATGAACATGAAAATAGACTTTCAGATCTTCAAAACACCATTGCAGCTAATTAAAAGGTAAGAAAAGATCTCATAAAAACAACTAGGGTGAAAGAAAAAATAATTCAACATCTTCATGATGATGCAACATCTTCAATGTCTTCATGATGAACAACATAAGACTAATAGACATCAATGAGAAAGAATGAGTCCAAACAAATGATATAAAAAATATGGGCAGAACTAATAGCAGAAATCTTCCCAAACATGGGGAAACAAATCTGACATTCAAGTAACAGAAGCATATAGAACTCCAAATAACATCAACCCAATGAAAATTGCAAGTAGAGATATAATAAAATACCAGAATTCAGCACAGGAACAGTATACTAAAAGCTGCTAGAAAAAAAAGAAACATCACATATAAAGAAAAACGCATCAGAATAGTGGCAGATTTCTCTTCACAAACCATCAAATCAAGAAGAGCATGGAACAAAATACTCCAAGTCTTGCAAGAAAACAAATTCCAATCCAGATTGATATATCCTGCAACTCTTTCGATGGATAAATGAATTACTTCCATGACAAAGAACAACTAAAGAATTTCATGACAACAAAGCCAACCCTACACAAATTACTAAAAAATATTCTAGAAAGTGATCAAAATGACCATAAATCCATAAATGAGAATGGAAATAACCCACCAAATAGGGAAAACAATTAAACACAGGAGAAAAAGAGGTATATAACAGCAATCTTTCAAATATTCTTTAGTATATAGCAGCAAAATATTTCCATCAGCATGCTCTACAAATGGACTTCTCCTGCACCTAATGGGTTATGATTCTGTCTGGGTCTACAAGGTGAATATGAAGGAAAAAGCAGTAGCTCAGTCCCACAAGTGACACCTGGCCACTAATAAGCCTCATAGACACGGCCTTCATCCACCACGTACTAGAACTTTGTGTGATATCCTATCCCCAAACTGTTATAAATGCTGGTCATCTATTTGCTAATCCAGTATTTTCGGTATGTTTTACTCTTAGTAATTCTTTATCATCATAAAATAATTTTCTTAGTTGATATTTTTGTATATATTAACCAAATCAAATACTGTGAGTTCTCTGACTTGCTGACAGATTCGTACATGATACACTACATTCTGGCCTTTTAATTGGACTCACAATTTAATTTTAATTTTTGAATATTATTTTGAAATATTTCATTTAATTTTGAATTAATTATTATTTAATTTTCTGAATATTATTTAATTTTAATTTTTGTTTTATGATTTCTACTATTTCTTTGATTTACAATCTACTTACATGACATGGTATGATATTTTCTCCTAGTATTAGAACTTTAAGAAGTGTTTTACAATTTCCATTGACTTTATATTAGTTTTTCTTTGTCTTACACACACACACACACACACACACACACATGAAAAAATATCTATATAACCTGATGTGAGATTGATACTGTTTTTGGAAATCTTCAATGATCTTTTGAATGGATTCATCTAATATAATTATATTTTACATAGTCTCACATAACTACCATTCTGAGAGCTCTTTTCTCTTTATCCAAAACTATACAGCAAGTTCTCTGGCCTTCTGGATTATGGTCTTTGTTACTTTCTATATGTTATGTCTGGAGGTATTAGGATATTTCAAGTTTGTATAACTGGACAATATTTTACTTTTAGTTTTCAAAGGCATGTTTGCTAAATATAAAATTCAGTGAAGACAGATCTTTTTTTTTCAATCCTGTGAATAAATAAGCCTAGTTTCTTACTCACTTGCTCTTTTTTGTTCTAATGTGGGATAAATACTATTTAATTTTGTTTTTCCATAGCTAATATATTTTCTATATATATGCTTTAATGATATTTTTCTTAATAATTAGTTTTGGACAATTTCATTTTTGCATATCTTGGTATCATTTTACCCATATTTCTTGTGCAAAAGGTTATTTTTTCTTGGAAATGTGGTATTGTAAGTTGAACTAAATTCAGAAATTTTAAATCCCTAAGTATTTATTGCCTACTCCATTGTACTTCGAGAATTCTAATTATATCAATATAAGTTTCTTGATTTTGGCACAGAGTGAGCTATTATTGCAGACTGATCTGAAAACTCTTCATGTTCATTTTAGACAATTTTTATTGTTATATTCATTTAAATTTGTAAGTATTTTTCCCTATGTTCAATCTATTATTAATTCCATGTTATATATTCATTTCAGAAATAATTTTTCTAAAATTCAAAAAAATAAAAATAAACGTGGATTGGACAGTAGGGCAGCACCGAGGGCAGGCCTGCACTCATGCTCCTATTAGGGCCTGCTCAGGACAGGCCGGTGCACGTGCATGGGCTTGCCCTGCAGTGGTCACTTCCACCATGGGCTTCATCCAGTTTCCCAGCATCCACCTTTCCCCAGCATGGACACTGGGCAGGGTTGGTCGTGCCTGAAGACTAATGCTTGGAAGGCTGAGGCAGGGAGCACTTTTGAGCCCAGGCATTCAAGAGTGGGAAACATGGAAAGACCCTGTCTGAAAACTACTTAAAATAATGAATGTAATTATGGAAAATATAATGAAGTTATCGTCCAAGAAAACTTGGGCAGGAAAGGAAGCCACTGTAAGAGGCACAGACAGAGACCAGCCCAGAGGAAACTGGTTCAATGCAGCCTTGGTGACTCCAGCTTGGGAGAACTCTTATTTGTACAATATATGAGACAACTGTTCAAGCACTTTCACTTTCTACATAAAAGGTAGGGTTATCTCCAGAGGCATGGAGAGTTAGGGAGCATCCAAACATCAGGGATAAAGACAACAAACAGATATCTAGTTGGTAACATTTCGCAAAAGCTAGCCAGGCCCTCTGTTCCTCAAAGACTCTGTAATATGTAATTGTTGTTTTGTTTTCTTCCACAAATCAAGAATTTCTCACCAATAAACTAAATTAGGATCAACTCAGAAGTATCCATTCAAATTTCAGGGAGGACAGGGAGATGGTTTCGGGGGCTGGGGAGACAGCCCAGTGGAATAAGCACTTCCATGACAAGCACAAGGGCCTGAGTTCAATCCCCAGTTCTGCCAAAAATAAAAAAAAAGAGAAAACAAATTTCAGAATGTCACAGTTTTAATATAGCAAAGAAAATCTAGGAAACAAATTACTTCTCAAAGGTAATTGACTGGAAAAGTGTATTACATTATCTGGACGTAAATAACCTGCACATCTCCCCTTGTTCTAGCCCTGGACAACAGGAGCCCCTACTCATGGTCATAGTCAGGCTACAAAGGGCCAGAGTAACCGGACCCCAGGGGAAGGTAGCAAGCAGCCCAGAGCTCAGGCCCTGGCTCTGCAGGAAGGGGCAGCAGGCAGGTGAGGTGGAGCTTGGCTGCTTACAAGGCCACCAGTGGCCAAATGCACAGGAACAATGAGTGTCTGGCATCGCATCTGTTTTCAAGGTCAAAAGAAGGTGACAGAAGGGCAGAAGGACACAGGGCTTTGTCCTCCAGACCTTGTCTCTGTGTTTACAGAGGATGCGTCTGTCCCTACCCCGCCCACCCAGCATCTCACGCAGTCCTTTGTGTCCCGCTGCTTGTCCCTGTCACCTTCTCCTTCCTTCCCTAGTTCCTGGCCATGTGATGGAGACCAGGGGAAGCGTATACCTCAGGAACGGCCCCTGGCCTGGCCAAGAAGGTGTGCTCACCGCTGCCTGCAGGGATCCACCCAGTCCTGTGGCATCAAGATTCCACTCCCAGGGACACGGAGGAAGCACCCTCGCTCCTCTCATCCACAGCAGCAGCAGCATCTCACACAGAGCCGCGGTCTGCTTGGAATCGTATGATTATCTTAACCAAACAGAACAGAACAAAACAAATCCACTTGAAGGCATCTATATTTACTTTTAGACACAAAACACAGAATGGATCACACTTAGGGGAGGCAATTGATATAAAAATGTGACTTAAGTCACATGGTTGTGTTTCCTTTCCAATTTGATTATGCATACTTCAGACCAACACATTTTAATGTGATTTTAAAATATGCAAAGTGTTTCTCATACTAAAAAAAAGAATGATTAATATAACTCATATACATACAGCATCATATTTCTAGTAAATCGTAAGTTTTCTTTAGTGTCTTTTGTTGCCCTAATATCCCAAAAGACTGGGAACTGTAACAATATATTCCTGAAAAAGCAAACGTTCTAGATGGCAAAAGACAATGTATACATGTCCTCATTTATACATAATGAAACATTCAATTCCTGACAGGCAACCCTAATTAAAGAGAAGTACAAGAAAGAACTGTTAGATTAAATTTATTTCCCATCTATTTCAATAAGATGTGATTATTTATTTATTGTTTTAAAGATTGCTATATTATTATTATAAACAACAATAACAATAATGTTGGAGGAAAATCTTGAGAAGGGGGCAGAAGATTCCCAGGAGCCCAAGTCTGGAACCTATGCATGTGTGTACCACAGGTGCATTTGTATTCTGGGACACTGATAACTCCCAGAGGCCACAGCCCGGAGGGAGGGGCAGCTGCCACGTGGGATTGGCCACCCTGCACCATCACTGCCAGTGAGGTGGCGTGTTTGAAGGTCATCCTAGCAGGGAGTGCCCGTGGCCAGTCCGTCCTCACCCACCCTCTGCATGCGGCTCCAGGAGAGCAGGGTGACAGCGCAGGGCATAGGCAGCAGTGCATGGTAGCTCCTCCTGCAAACCAGCTGGAGCTCATAGGCTTCCTGAGCACAGGAATGGGCAATTACCTGGCCTTATTAGAGTGATATGTTTTGATGTTTTTAATTTTTTTTTATTTTTTTTGGTGGAACTGGGACTTGAACTCAGCCCCTTGCACTTTCCAGGGAAGCACTTATTCCCCTGAGCCATCTCCCCAGCCCCATGTTTTTGTGGTTGAACTATGCAAAAACATCTACTGTGAAGACCAAAGCTGATGTACTTTTATAAATTGAGAGCCCTCAACTTTATACAGCTCTGCAGGCTCTTCATGTATCCTATGCACCAATCATGAAGTGTCTCTCAGGAATTGGAAAAGGTATAAACATCTGTCAGAATTTGCATCTGGGGCCAAAAGGAGAATGGGATAGAGGGTGTATGTATTTCTCTAGTGACTTAGAATATTAATGACGAACCCAAACAGAAGAAGAAAATAAACAGAAAACAAAAAGCAAAGCAAAGCATGTGAGATCTTCAGTATACCTAAGTGCCCGTTTAGGAACTCATCTTGGTCCCAAGTATATCAGTAAGCGAATTTGCTTCTGAGCAACCTGGCTGCACTTGGAAATGCAGTCCCCTTACCACACAGCACAAGAAATTTGATGGAGCTTGGCTCAGACTATGGCAATGAGCGAGCTGATCAGAAATCACAGCCCTTGTCACACCGGGCCTCAAGCTCTGCAGCAAAAGTCAGGGCTGTATCATGGAGCGAGTTCATCGTGTTGATTGTACCCCATGGAGCCAAGGAAGCTTTAGTTTTCCACTTCAGTCCTGCGTTGAAGGTCTGGGATAGTTTCCATTCTTTGGCAGGAATCAGAGAACAGCCTGCGTACCTGGACCCCTGATAACCTGTCTGGCCACAGTAAGGAGCACCTCGGGCTCCGAGCTCCAACTGCTTGATTGGCTGCGATCTGCACTCAGTGAGGATTATAAGAATGGATTTTTTTTTTCTGAATCCTTGAACCAGTTCATTCACACATACAAGCTGTCATTTCAAAAATCTTCTAACTTTTGTTCCCAATGCCGGGCTGTGCCTGGAGCAGTTACAAGGTCACCACATTTGTCCTTCCCTTCACTGTACCCAACAGTTGCCCCCAGCCTGATCTATGCCTGCTTGGGAAGCTGAGCCATCCATCAGTGCACACATTTGTTGAGTGTCACAGGAAGAGGCTGGCTCACCAATGATTTTCCTCTTGATTTAATTGCTTAGGATTCGAGGTCTCTGTGTGTAACAAACTTTTTTATCATGGAAAAATAAAACTTTCACTGCATTGTAGTATTTATACCCAATATGTTGTTTGTAATTTAGAAAATCCCCTGGAACCACTTCTTAAGTTTCAAAGAAAAACCTGTGCCATTTAAAAAATATCCAGAAGAAATCAAGAGAGAGGGAGAGGGAGGAGAGGGAGAGGAGGGGAGGGAAGGAGAGGGGAGGGGAGGGGAGAGGAGGGAAGGGAGGGGAGGGGAGGGGAGAGAAAAGGAAAGAAAAGAACCTAAGTATATAAGTAGTTATACAGGAGTGAAAATATGAAGAAGCATGGAAGAAATGTGTGAAACACAAACAAAAAGACAAAAATTGATTTCACGCAGAATGAAGTGAAATAAAATGAGCCAGGGGAGCAGCTGCCCACCCCGGAGGAAACATGCCAGCGAGCGCCACAAGGACTGCTCCAGCTAGAATGGAGGCAGAAATGCCCACCGGGAACCAGACACAAGGAAAATACTCTCCTTTTGCATGCAGAAAAAGAAAGACACGATATGTCTAACATGTACTGACTGTCTGCCCAGTGCCAACTGCGTTCAAAAGCTCAACTTCCAAATCAAAACCATGCTTGCTTGGACTCTACAGATCAAACAAAGCTGTTTGAAGATAATTACGTTCTGATCCATCTGTACCCTCCTCGTAGGTATTTGGGAATGTGAACACAGTGTTCCATAAGGGTCCTCCCGATATCCCAGGTCAGCAAGACGGCTGGCTGGAGACCTGATCTCAAAGGATGAGACTTGGAAGGCAAACCCTCAGGAGGGGGCACACTTTTCTGAGGCGGGCGCTTTCCTTTTCCTCCTTCTTGCTCAAAACTCAGAATAGAACGTGGTCTTGTCTCTTCGCTGCAGCCGCACTTCTGTTGTGGGCACTTCGCACGGAAACATTGGAGTCCTATTTACAATCAACAAGGTTACGGTTCTCCCATCCCTGCTTCCTCTGCTATTTTTGCCATACTTGGCTGCAGAGGGCTGGCAAGGCATTCTCCTCTGCAGCATGCAGCCTACTCAAGGGCTCAATTAGCACATTTTTGACAATAAAACAAGCAGAGATTAGTTTCTAATGATCAGCCCATTTCTGCTACCTCAGCACACGACTGTGAAGCCTGCACTGTTTTAAAAAACAGAACCCAAAGCACAGGATGCCACATATTAACTTTGGGGCAGATACAACGTTTAGAATCGTGTTTTGAAAAAGCAGCCCCCTGTAAATATAAGGTGTTGTGGCACCATATGGAGACTGGCTTTCTGACATATGGCTTGAATTAACAAGTTTAAAACTGTTAGGATCAGTTTTTCTTTCACTGAAGGCAAAAACCACAAAATTCAGCAGTGAAATACGTTCCTGTCAGTCGCTGATACAAAGGACCAGGGATACGGGGCTGGCAGCAAGAGTCACTCATCAATAGCGAGACAAGTCGGGACAGGACCGGAATCACAAGCCTGCCGGAGCTCAGGAGCTCACTTCCAGCCCCACCTCCCTGTATCCACCCTCCCTTCACCAGCGAAGGACACTGCTCTTTGATAGTGGCTTTTAAATTATGATTATTGCATGCCCCGCATAAATTGTTGTTCCCAGGTTGATATAAAAAGATATTTGAAAAGACGCACTTGTATGATGGAGGAAAAGGATGCAGGGCACGGTGTCTTCTGATCTCTCCTAATTGACCTTGTGCAGGATGAATGGAATGGGAGGAGTTCAAAGACCCTGGGTCTGCGTTGCACAAATATTGTTGCATTTAATCAAAACTCTCTTTGAAGTGTGGCGCTTGTGGACCACCTGTCGCTTTGAAATTTAAAGTCATATAGAGGTTTTTGTGATGCTGAAAAGCATAGAACTCAGCTACAATAAACCACTGGATGAAAAGAAAGGTTAAGATAGGAGGAAAGACAGTTTCCACACCGCTGCTTCTCTTTACTGCACTTTCATTTGTTTGTTCGGTGAGCAGAGCCCCCAAGTTGTAAAGAGAAGCATCGGGACACCCCGACATCTGTGGGGCTTATTTCCATCTCTAGAATCCTGTGTTTGTGGTTCAGCATCTAAAGTCTCTTTATCCCAGCTTTGAAATATCCCACCCATGCTAAGTCAGGCCTGGCTAATTGGAATCCAGCTCCTCTCTCTGAAGCTCCCTATATGAAGATGAGTGTAAAAAATTCTCTCTCCTAAGAATCTGGCAACCCAAATTTCTTTCACAAATTGATCTTTGTGGCATCCCTCATAGATGCAGTGCAGGCCCACCAAGGATGTTCTACACATTAGGGGACTATCACGGTTTCAGTGCTTTAGAAAAATTGCAGTTACCACTGTTCTATTCATATAGCAACTCTGGGATCTAAGGGGCCTGTTTTCCAGTTGTATAGATAAAAATAAAAAAGCAAAACTTGACAGTTCTGAAGACTGAAGTGATTTGCCTAAAGGGTCTCCACTAGTTCACGGCAGAGAGACACCTGAGCTGGGCACACCCTGAGGCTCTCTCTCTTCCTGTCACTGTCCTCTCCACCTCACCACTGTCCTTTGGTCTCCAGCTACCTTCCTGGCTGTGTGGCCTGGTGGGGGCAGGAAAGGGGTACCAGGAAGGCCGTGGGGAGGAGGTTTCTAGTTTGCAGGAAAGGCTCGGTCACTGTGCTGGAACTCCTGGAATTTCATCTTATGCCGAAATCAGGTAGGCAGGGCACCAGGAATGGCCACTAGATCTCAAGAGGTCCTGGGTCTGGTGACAGGTCTGGAGCATGCCGGAGTCCTGCTTTGTACCCCCCATGGGCTACTCGCCCTGACTCCAGGGCCCCCCTCTGCTCCATACAAAGCAGGCCTCCTGAAACAGCAGCGCAGGCAGTACTGCTCTGATGTCAGTGCTCTTGTACTCTACCCAGAGAAAACCCCATGAGCTCCTGGCCCCGAGTGCAGCTCTGTTACAAGTGCCTTCAGATGTGTGGGCATCTGTGAGTCACCCAGAGATATTTTTCCCAAGCCTTTGCTTCTGTCCTTAGGTAACTCTTTCTGGTCAAGCTGCACCAATTCCACATAATCATTCAGCATTAAAAATCAGGAGAAAAGTGTAGAGCACAGGGCCACCTCGGGGAACTCCTAGTTCAGTGTGATTGTGTTACAAATGGGAGAAGGGGACCTCAGGAAGCATAAGTGGCTTGCAGAAAATCACAGGACCCAGGGGCCACCCCTAGTGCCGTCACCATCCAGGGACTTGGCAAACAAACCACATCGCCTTCAGTGTCACTGGTCACAAGCACGGGGAGAATGGGCACAAGTGTAAGATTTGGGCGTCTGGAACCACCAGGCTGTCTCCCCTCTGCCATGTTCCGGTCATCGCCAGAGGACGCACACTGCTGACCTGTCTGATACTGCTGCTTATTTGCATCCTCCCACGCAGGAGAGCGCAAGATGTGCTGTGCACATGACAAGGAGGCTGAGCACAGCTCCGCAGGAGGGAAGCCACCGCACTGCAGCATTTCCTGATCACTGTGGGACAGAAACCACCTTCAGTGGGCGTATTTGTGTTGTCAGCACTCCAGAGTTGAGGGAAGATGATCTTCCTAAGACCCCTAAACTGCTGTGGGTCAGCCCCATGTGCCCCAGAACCGAGCTGTGTCCTCCACTTAATAACACTCCAGCTGCCACCACAGCAAGACTCAGGGGCTCAGGAGACAGGAGAGCAGTGGGATCCTGCGTCCCCTTCTGAAGGCTGGGGTGATGTCACCCTTGCTCCCTTGCGGGCAGCGCCAGCTGTGCAGAGCTCCCCCCGGCCCAACCCCCAAGTCCAGCCCAGGAGCATGGGGAGGAAGCTTGCAAGCTCCAGCAAGGATGTCCCTGTCTTTGTCACAGGTTAATGTAACCGCCTGGGGTTATGTCCTTCAACAATAAGGAAGGAAACTCCCAATTCTGCTCTAGTAGTAAGTGTAACTAAAGCTTACAAAATCACATGTGGAGGGCTTTGTTTGGTCACATATTTTTTGGCCTTTTTCCAGGGAAAAGTACTTTATAAAAAACATGGCCATCATGAGGAAGATGTACTATCAGATTGGTGAACTGGAAGCAAATGAACACAGGAAAAAGAAGGGGTGAGAAATGAAAGAATAGCATGGCGCCCTCTTGTGCTGAAGAAGAAAGCACACACCGAGTAGCTCCCCTGGTCAGTGTTTTCTAAATAGGCATTTTGCTACTTTCTGTAATGAGCAAATGAGGAACAAGCCAACTGAAACCACCCAGCCTCCGCCCAGGAGCACAAATAGATATATTTTGCATTTGTGTTTTATAAGAAATTATTCATACACAGTGGATTCTTTGGGGAACTTTCTTCTCATAACATGGTATGTAACTCTGATGAAATTTCAAAGGAATAATGCAAGTAAATCAGAATTTAGCCCAAGGAGTTTTAATACTACTAGGCTAGGCAGATAGTCAACTAGAAATTTTACATATTCAAAAAATTTCAGAGAATTTGTACCTTTCAGAAATTTGTACATTCAGAAGTAGTTTTAATTTCAAGGGAATGATTTAAGGGAAAATATTTTTAGACATAGAAAAGCCTTCTGAAATACAAAATCTTGTAAGGAATGTCTTTCTGCCTAGGGCATTTTTAATACCTGAATGATAAAACCTTTTGGGGGATAGTTGTACCACATGGGCACCTCTGTTACACACACACACACACACACACACTCACACGCACACACAATGACATGCTAAATAAAGGTACCTGGATCAAGAGCAGAGGAAATGGCCTGAACTGGCTGAAGCCATGCCTCAGAACTTGTTCCTGTGACTCATGACCATAAGGATATGGGAAGGCGTCATTGTGGAAGGATTGTTTCAAAGAACCGTGTGTCCTGGCCAGGCATGGTGGTGCATGCCTGTAATCCTAGCACTCGGGAGGCTGAGGCAGGAGGACTGTTGTGAGTTTGAGACCAGCCTGAGCTGCAAAGTGAGCTTACGGGCAGCATGAACTTCATAGTGAGACCCTGTCTCAAAAAACAACAACAAAAAAGAAATATGTGTCCTGCTCATGCGCACTCTTGCCCTCTTCTGTAACAGCTAAAGCAGCATCCACTTAAAAAGAAAAATTGCAAGCAGTCTTGGTTCTTCAAAGCAGGCCCAACTGAGTATACTAATTTTAATTCCAATGGGATATATAGCTTTCTTTCTGTTTTGTTTTTCCTCTAAAAGATATGTTGGGCAAAATCTGGACCATGCTGAATTGATAAATGAAGAAGGGTGGGACCCAGTGATGGGAGAGGAGTATGCTTTTCCTGTTTACACTAAACTAATAGCCAGAGTCTAGTGTTGCCCTTTAAGCACAGAGTCATTTACTGCATCGCTCCTAAGTCTGCTGCCTCACCCGAGGAAACCTGTTCCTCTCCAGAAAATTCTTTCCATGAGGCTTATTCCTAATGTTTCCAGAGCCCACCATCTCAGGGACAGATTCTCTCAGGGGAGGCAGGCAGCCGTCCAGGGATTACCTCTGGCCCATCAAAGCACAATTAGTAATTTCCACTATGCAGACTTGCTCAGTGAATATGATGAACAAAAAATTTTAAAGCATAAAGCCATCTCTTTCTGAGTGAGATTTGAAGTAGAGATCATCATAAAACCAGAGTTTAATGCTATGCTCCACAGACAATGGAAAATGGGACAAGAAAGGCAGAAGAAAAATATTTCTGAGTTTCATTTTGCAGAGCACAAAAGCTGGATTCCACACCAAGAATGATACTGTATGGGTCAAGGAAGCTTGAAGACATTTTATTTAAAATTCATCATGCATTGCATGAGGGACATGTTTGGCATTTTAGGAATTTCTGCCACCTCTGAGACATTCATGAGGGTCAAAGACGGTCCCGCCATGAGCACACCCGGCAGCCATTTATGCCTGTGCTACTTCTGCCCTTCTGGATGAGGCATTTTATAATTCTCCCAAGCTTCCATCCAAGAAGTTTAAGGCAAAAAAGTGAAACTTCGTCCCAAATGGGCTGTACTTAGCCTAAAAATAACTGCGTTTCCGCACTCAGGTGTAGCCAAGGGCCGCCACCTGGCCTGGCTTCCACAGCTTCCCTCTCTGCGGTCTCTGCCTCACCACCGCTCTGTCTGTCTCAGGCAAACAGCTATATTAATAGTCAGCTCCTAACCACCTCACTTCGCGTACAGTCGCAAAGCTATATTTAAATGCAGGGTGCCTCTGCCACACGGTCTAGCATAGCTTGATAATCTTGTTTGCTTTTACAGCGTGCCTCGACTCCCAGGCCAGTGAGCACGACCTGGGAGTCTCTTGGGGAAAGCTTCGGCCTCCTCACGCAGCCTCGGGGGCTCCTGCATGCTGACTACACCAGGCTGCCCTCTGCCTTGGGGGAGCCAGGCCTAGCCTGAGCTCTGCAGCCCACCCATGAGCAGACTCGGAACAGGCGATGTCTTTTAACCCAACACTTAGAGCACTCATGAGCCTGCACGCCGATCCTGAGGTGCTGGACTGAAGGGCCAGCGCCCCTCTGGCGTGTAGTGTCCACGCAGGCTTCCTCCCGGTCCCGGTCCCCAGCCACTCATCCATTCACCGAGATAATTATGCAAATATATACTAACTAGGCTTAGTTCCCTGCTTAGACTTCCTTCCCACTCCCTGCATCCTAGCATGGGTGCTGACAGTGTTTTGGAAGAGTTACTAAATAGCTGGAAGGCTTTCTGAATATATCTATCCTGGCCTGTCAAAGCTAGAACAGCAACGGTCCATCTGGGCCTGGAAGACAATTTCCATGGTGTAAAATACTCTTTCGATTCTTTCCTACCGTAGACAACCAGCTGGTGCTCCGGCGAGACAGCCAACTTCAGCGTGCGTAGACCTCCGCTCCAAGCTCCGGCGTGGCCTGGGATGACCCCGAGGCCTGTCTTCAGCGCCGACAGTGAGAGCGTCCGCACAAGGAGAGGTGGGGTCGCGTTCGTCCCACTGTCAACAGCCGAGGCTGCAGGGGTGACTGGCAGGACACCTAAAGCACTTGGAAACTTGACACAAATGTATTTTTTTTTTCCTTCAAGTTTCTGGATTTTAAGCAGAGGAAAGAATCTGGAGGGGAGGGAGCCTCACGCTTATAAACGCAGGCCTCGCTTTCCAAAAGCCTGTCGCAGCCAGAAGCCCTTCCTGGCGCTCCTCTGTTGTGCGAGTCTGTGGACCATTATGAAGTCATAAGCAGCCTTTGCAGGGGGAGACGTGGGCGCGGGGCAGGGAGGACTGTCCCCACTCCCACAGCCCCGGAAGTCCTGAGATTCTGCTTACGGTGGAGTTTCTCCCCAAGATGCGCTCTGCTCTGTGGCTGTTACCGTGCTGCTCTGGACGGAACACAGGCTGCGCCACAGAACATGCTTCCTTCCCTCAGCCCCTGCAGTGGGTCGCCATGCTGGCACAACCTGGTGGTCTCACAGGCGCCTGCACTTGGTGTAGTCTCACGACAGAGTCACCAAAGGATGCGCGAAGGATGCCCGTGTGTCTCGGGCCACAACGTCCTTAATCGGCACAAGGCTCTGTTCGCAAGCCATGGAGACAGGAGAGCTACTCACCCCATCCTTCAGAGCCTCCAGGCAGGCACTGCTTCCCAATCAGGTCTCCTGGGAAGGATGAGGCACCCGGCCTTGTCCTGAACCTTCAAGGCTCTGGGACTCAGACTTAGTGTTTGGTGAAGAGTCGCCAACAGCAGACCAAGTACCTGCATGGAAACTTGAGAACCTCCCTGGAAGCCCAGAATTCAAGGTGAGCAACTGGGAAATCAGATCCAGCAAAGCCAAAGCCTGAAAGAACTGGAACTGGATGTTGCATTGTTAGTTTCTCCAGTCCATCAGAAGGATCAAACATGTGAGAAACAGGTTAAGTATGCATGCATAAGTTAAGAGCCAAAAAAATGAGAAGCATCATTCCACCGTCCAAGCCACATCACTCCAGAGAAGGATTCCTAAAGACCTTGAATGAGTGAGTGGCTTTGGTAACCAGTACTTGCTCCGCTTTCTTACACCTTACAAGGGCAGTGTCTTCCAGGGCCACTGAAAACACAGCATGCCACTCAGTTGCTGCACACCTTGGCAGGATCTTGCCATCATGGCTCATACTGCCCAGGCGGCCTCTTGCTGCTATCCCAGGACTAGGTGTCCTAGGAGGCAGGAAGCACCCTTGCCTCAACGATGCCTGGGCAACCCTGCCTCAGGCACGCAACAGCGACGAGATAGAAGACCGAGACAATACGTTGTTTTTGTGGGGCACTTGGTCACAGTGGGTGGGCATAATTCACTGCTAGGGTAGTCCAAGTGTCTCTACTACCTGTGGGAGGTGTCACAGGGCCACTAAGTACCACTGAGAGCCTCCCTGGTAGAAACCACAGAATAAGAGAACCCTGGCAGCACTGGCTTCTGAACTCTTGCCTGGGTTGTAGAGAGAAATCTGGAGGTTGATTCCAGTGTCTGCCATGATGATTAGGTAGCGAGGCTGAGGGCGGAGGGTGCGATGCAGTTGCTCACACAAATGATGGGTCTGAACTTGGAGACATCCACTGTGTTTTTGGGAACCCACTTGAGTAAGGACACACAACCAAGCACAGTCCTCACATCCACAAAGGCCTGAGGGCAGGATTGTTCCCTCAGGCAGAATGACAGCAATGCATCATAGAATCCAAGCTGCTTAAAATGGGCTGGCAGAGCCACCACATAACTGCCTGGGTTCTATCAGTATTCTGGTACTTAAGTATTAAAAATAAAATAATGCACCTCCCCAGCATTGTTGATATTACAGAAAGATCCATTCTTGTGTGGGTAGCCTACAGAAATTGTCTAGCCAGCACACCCAATGAGAGGATGTATATAAATATAGTGGGTAACATTCATAATATCCCCAAACATGGAAAAACAGACACATTTCCACAGTCATTAAAAGAGATAAACAAATCATGTCACACTCATAGTGTGTGGTAGTCTTGGTTTGCCCAGGCTGAAGGACTTTCCAGGCTGCTGAGAACTAAAGCAGCAGCCAGCATAGCACGAGAGGCCGCCACTCCATCCCAACGAGTGAAGGCAGATCCAGCTTCTCAAGGCACTCGGACAAATGAGATCACAGGATGGACCACCGACCTGGTCTGGAGAGGAAGCTCAGCTGAGTAGAGTCACAACAAACCTTGACAGACACCAAGCACTGAGCCCAGTCGAGGGCAGGGACTCAGCATGCTCAGGTCTGAGAGCCAGCACTCCTGAGAGGCTCCAGAGAGGCCCTCCAGGGGTCCCCATAATTCACTGCTTTATTTTTGGGGGCTTTATCAGATTCTCACAGTGAATATGACTATCTGTCCTGCATCTGAGAGAGGGAAGGGATAAGAGGAGACTAATGGAGTACACATGAGAGCGCTGGCTCACCAGCCTCGTGCTCCACGGAAGCTGCCTGTCCGGCACTGCCTCACCTCCTAGGGCTTTGTGATTACTTAGCCCACCTGGGGCAAGGAAATATCCAGGGCTGTCATTTCCAATCATGGACAAAAGAGGACACAGAGGACTAAAGTGTCGAAACAATGCTAGAGAGGGCAAGCATCCAAACTAGGGTCACAGAGGGCAGGGGTGCTGGAACCATCAAACTAGAAAGCTTGTATGCTCCGAAGGTGTTCAGTGAAAACTAGAGAGAATAGGAAAGAGAAGATACAAGACATGACCGTAAAAACAGACATTCTAGAGAAGGAGCAATGAAAGTCAAAAGTACCGTAAAGGAACTGAAGAAAGCCTTTGATGGGGTTATAAACAGCGTGGATGCAGCTTGGGAAGAGTGATTAACACTGCACAAAAGAAGTTTCAAAACTGAGTAGAAAAGAAAGAGAAATCTGGAAAAGAGCAGAGTATCCAAGAACTGTGGGGCAACTCCAGAAGGCACAATAATAGGTGTAGCTAGAACATAAGGAGCAAATAAGTAAAGGAAGAGGGACTGGGGAGATAGCCTGACAGTCTAAGCTGCAGCCTGGGAAGCATGAGGACCTGGGTTCGATCCCTGGAACCCTAGGCATGCCAGGGCAGCCACCAAAACTGGATGTCGTGGCACATGCCTGTAATCCCTGCGCTGGGGAGGCTGAGGCAGGAGGATCACTATGAGTCCAAACCGCATAGCAAGACCCTGTACTAAAGTAAATAAGGGGTTGTTAAAATGCTTTTTAAAAAGAAACAGAAGGATTAGGACTATTTTACAATTATAAAGCACTTGTATTGTCTATGAAGTGTTACACTGTTATTTAAGAATTTAAGGGGAGCTAGGGAGATAGCTCAGTGGAATAAGTGCTTCCCTGGCAAGTGCAAGGGCCTGAGTTCAATCCCTGTTCCACCAAAAAAAAAAAAAAATTTAAGAATGGATTTGGGTTACTTGTTCCATATATATGGGGGAGAGAGAGGATGAGAGAGAGACAGAGACAGAGACAGAGAAAAAGACAGAGAGAGACTATACTTCAAGAAAAGAAAAATAGTATGATGGGTTTCAAAAGCTGGTGTTACCCTTAGACGGAAGACCCTAGCAGGTGTCCCTTGTGGCAGCAAATCTGCCACCCTGCCAGCCCTCAGAGAAGACATCTCAGTGCAGGCCCCGCTGGAACGGCCGGCTGCTGTGGCCTGGCCACCCCCTCGAGCACCTCTTGGCGCCTGTAGTAGTCTCGTGGTACCTCAGTCAACGGAGCATTGAAATACTTATGTAGGTTTCTCCTTTATGGATTCTGTGTGCACTTTCAGGTTTGCCCTCTCAATGTCTCTCTCTCTCTCTCTCTCTCTAAGTTCGTCATACAATGCTCTCTTAAAACCACAAAAGGGTGAAAGTCTGAAAAAACGAGCTTAAGAACAAATAACAAGGATAAGCAATGAAGAATAATAACGAATACCCAAATGTAGATCCAAGTAGGCCCAGCTTGTCTTGTACCTATTGTCTACAAAAACAATGCGCATCTATTAAAGCTCAGGTCCTGAAGAAAGAAAGCTGGAATCTCTGTATTAATCTCACATGTTAACTTCAGAAAAAAGAAACCCTTCGGGGCTACAGGGGCCACCATGCTTTGATGCAGGGGCCTGTGGCCCTGGAGCTCCTGGTAATTCTCGGTGAGCATTTGTCTCGCATAAAGCATAAACCTGTGTTGCAGATCCTTACAAAGCACAACCAGAAGTAAATAAGCCCACTGTCATAGTTGGAGACGTAGTCAGAAACGGGCAGATGGGCTCGGCAGAAGGGCACCAGCGCATAACCGCACTGAGCAGCACCTCCTGTGTGCAGGACACGATCGCACGTCCAGGCTGCCCCCTCCAGGAGCCGCAGAATGCGGCTCAGCCGCAATGCGCGGCTCCCTGAGATGAAGCACACGCTGAGCTCCCGAGCAGAGTGCAGGCAGCTGGGGGCGCGCAAATCGGTGTTCACCCCCTCACACACGGACGCAGCTAAATGAAAGATCAGCCACAGAGCGTGGCTGAAACATCCACACATAATGGGAGAGCGGACAGTGGTCTTGTAGATAAACTGTGAGTCCAGGAAGGGCTCCATCATATTTGGAAACATTTTGAGCTAAATAAAAATAAGACACCAGGATTGTTGTGAGTTCGAGACCAGCCTGAGCTTAAGGCCAGACTGAACTGCATAGTGAGACCCTGTCTCAAAAAGACAAAAAAAAAAAAAAAAAAAAATAAGACACCAAAGTGAGTGGAGCACGCTGAAGGCTACTCCCAAGTAATGTGCAGCCCCGAACACGCAGAAGCAAAGGAGGGAAGTGCAGGCAGAAGGGAAAGAGCAATAAGTTAGATGTAAGAAGATGCAAGCAGTGCTACCTGCGTGTGGCAGGCCAGCCTGGGCTACACACTGGCTCAAGCCCACCCTGAGCTTCAGAGCAAGCATTGCTTTTTTAAAAAACGAGAAAAGAAAGAACAAAATTAGTGTAGATATCAATGAAACTGGAAGGAAAATCATTTAAGAAAATCAATAAAACCAAAACTCGTTCTTTAAAAAGTTGAATAACATCAATAAGCCCTTAACCAGTTTAAGAAAAAGAGTGAGATGACATAAAATTACTAATCTCAAAAATCAAAGATGGGTCCATTTATCAACAAAAGCCTCAAATTTATCTTTTTATAGCTCAGTAATACTCCATAGTGCAAAAATGTCACATCTTTTTTGTCCATTACTCATTGATGGGCATTTGGGTTGTTTCCCAGGTTTAGTTGTGACAACTCGTGCCGCTATGAACATGGGTACACGTATACTGCTGTGCTGTGATGATTTTAGTTCTTTTGGAAAAATACCCAGGAGGGAAAGAGCTGGCTTAAATGAGATCTCCTGTCCTAGCTTTTTGAGGAATCATCACTGATTTCCATAGTGGTTTTGTTTCTCTTTTATTAAAATCAATATTTCAGGTTTATATCTGGTAACCTAAACAATTTGAAGATTAACATCATGCAATACACAGCATTGTTGAATTCCTATTACTTTGTTTAATGAAATTCTGTATCTTTTCTAATGCTTCTTTTTAATATTCTGTATTTTTAAAATAAAAGCAGAGACATCACTGCATGGCACATAAAAAATACTTGGAACTTTGGATGAAATAAACCTATTCCTCGGAAGACACAGTTTGTCAGAAGTGGATGCATAAAAATCTAGACAACCTGAATATCTGTCCAGTAAAGAAGCTGCATCAGCGATTAATGAAACCTTTCAAAACAGGAAGGACCACATCAGTTTGGTAGTGAAGGCTGAGAGAAATTATGTGGAAGAAATTACACCTGCTCTCTGTCACCCCTTCTAAAAGACAGAAGCAGACAGAACACTTTCTTACTCCCCACTTAGGAAGAGCATGACTGCCTGCTGTGAGCATTTGTCTGTGAGTGAAGTTTGTTCTCTGACATGAAAGCTGAAAGGCATGGGCTTGCATAGCAGGAGAACAAGATCGGGGGATGCACAGTGACCAAGCTGACCCCCCACTGAGGCCTGCAGGGGCCTTGGTTCTGTCCTGGGCTCCACAGTCAACATCAGCCACTGTCAGTGGAAGCCTTTTCATAATCCGGCCAGGGTTGCACCCCACCAGCACACTCAAGAGTCTCCTCCTGGAGGAACCCCTGCTGTGGTCACCTGCCTATGTGTGCTGGAAGGGAGGAGACCTCACATGGAAGGCCAAGCTGCTCAGTGCCACTGGAATAAAGGACTGGAGCTTCATAATTCATATCTTGGGGTGAGCTCAGGGATGTAGCCCTGCAGCACAAGTGTCTGCCTGGCAAGGGCAAGGTCCTGAGTTCGATCCCCTTAACCAAAAAAAGTAACAAATGTCTGGGTGAGGGAAAGCCAATCTCCCTCCACCACAGCCTCCCCCATTGTGTGCCTTCCTGAGACTTCAGAAAACACCAGGGCCTCTCGGTGCTGAGCCATGGAATCCAGCCTGGTCTGCAGAGCGCCGGGCAGTCTCCCTCCAGCAGGGTTCTCACCACCATAAACCTTTGGGGCAATAGTCGTGACCTCCTTGGGAGTTGATCTATTTGGTTTGACAAATTTATTTCCAATCACAAAGCCTCGCGTCTCTGAGTACCCCATAACCCTCGGAACCCAGAGCGATGTCTAGAAGCCCACATGTATGCTCCATTCACTTTGGCACTACACACAGAAAACAACAGGAAGGGCAGAGTGCCTGTAAGGCCAGCCAAACCAGTCCTCCTCATCCCAGCTGGCACAGCGCCCCACCTTCCATGGGGGATCCCAGGAAAGATGTCACCCAGGTGCCAGGAGCTGTGCTTAGCACCAAACACTTTCCCTACATATTGCATGGAAATGATGAAGTTGAATTAGAAATTAGGGACAGTAAGTGAGAAGCAATAATCACTTCTCCATTTAATGATACAATGGGCCAAGAATAATCATGTGCTGCGACAAGCACTATTAAATGCACGAACTCATTCTGGAATTTTCCATTCGCTCTTTCAGACTACAGTTGATGATATCTGTCAGAAACCCTAGAAAGTGAAAAGTGAGCTGCACATCTGCAATCCCAATGACCCGAGAGGCTGAGGCAGGAGGACTACAAGTTTGAGCTTTGTCTGGGTAGCTCAGCAACTTTGTGAAGGCCCATTTCAAGATTTAAAAAAAAAATCTATAAAGAATGACTAAGAATGTATTTCAATGAGACACTGTATTGCACGCTCACACACACATGCGTGTGTGTGCACACACACACACTTAGCTTCTTGATTAGTTCTTCTTTAATCCAGATGCCCCAGCAGAGCAGTGAGACCTTTCAAGTCCAGGAACCCTCAAGGGCAGCTCCACCCCAGACAGTCTTTGCTTTCACCTCCTTTCACTTCCATTGATTCAGGCCACAGAACTACAACTCAGCTGACAGCAAAGAAAGAAAGTTAGATGCCTCCAAGTCTTGTTTTGGTATCTGAGCTGATGTGCAAAAGATGCGGAAAGTGCACCACCACTCATTAAACAGCAGTGGGAAGGAAGGAACAGGGCGCTTCCATTACCCCAGCGACTGGCCCAATAGCCCTCACCTGTGAGTCAGGTTCTGCTGCCTGGTGATGTCGCTCCACCCCAGTTGGCTAGGAGTAACAGTGGGTGACTCTGTGACCACTGAGCTCCCGGATGATGATGAGACTTAGGGCCCCTGGGTGTCTCCCACCCACATCCTGTTCTGAGAGCCCCTCCTCTTGGGCACAGGGCCAAAGTCAAAGCTAAGCCCTCCCAGCTCCCCTCTTGATGCGCACTTTGCTCCTTTCACAACATCCTCACTGCGTGAGGCCCAACTTTGTAGCAGCACCATCTTTGGGAAACGGGAGAATAGCGCTTTGTGACGAGGTGAGCCAGAGTCCCAACTGCCGTGTTGCTGCCCACGCAGGCTTCGGACCGCCCTGGTTATTGCTGGAAGCGAGGAGAGTTCAGAGATATTTAATGCCAAATAGTGGGCCTGTTTGGATAGGCTGCTAAGACTTTCTGTTCTGACGTGGGAATTTTGCCAAGCGCATCTGCCCACCTGATCACTTCCTGCCGTTCCTGGAACTCTTCTTTCTCTTGGGCAGCACCAGCAGGGCCGCCTGGGGCCTGGAGTTGGATGAGACTGATCTGACTGGAGGACAGGGCGCTGGCCTCATACTTCAGCTCAGATCGCGTGGGAAAAGCTGGGACAGAGGCCAGCAGCGACCACCACCCCAACATCTCAGACAAAGAGATCACCAGCCTCCCAAACACAGGAGCTCCGCCCTGGCTTATACCAAGTCCTGCGCTCTTGGTAAAGGTGGGGGACAGGACGTGTAAAAAGATGCCCTGGGCCAGATAGATCAGCAGACTAAAGTGCCTGCTTAGACAGAGTGCAGCGGCCAGGATTCGATCCCCAGCATTCCATGCAGGCCCCTGCCCCAGGGGTGAGCTGAGACAGCAATTGAAATGGCATGGTGGTGCACACCTATAATACCAGTGCTTGGAAGGCTGAAAACAGGAGTCCGATCTACACTGCGAGTCCCATCTGTGTAGTGAGGCTCTGTAGACCCTGTACTAAAATAAATTTTAGAAGTACAAAGATGCCCTGGCTGTGTGAATGAACACACAGAAGCCAGCATCAATATCCACTGTTGCCTTCCATGGGTCCCCTCTTCCTGCCTCAGACATTCATTTCCTTTACCTTACTATGCTATTTTCATTCCTGCTTTTCCACCTGTCCTCTCAGCTATGGTATGTATAGATAATCTTTCATGAAATATATATGCTCACATAAAATCATTGTAGCATGCCCCTGGACTGTCCTCAGCCACCTCCCAGGACCAGCTCTGTCACTCTGTGGTTTCATCAGTGACGCCCCAAGAGGTGAGGGTGGCTGGCAGCTCCAGTTATGCCGCAGCAGGGAACAAAGTTGCGGGGCTAACTCTGCCTGGCTCCTGCAATGCGTTCAGAAAAGGCAAGTGCATGTTAATGTAAGCTGAAGAAACTTCGGCCAGATGCTAAATTGGCTTACACACCCGCATATACGCACACACACACACACGCACACGCGCACACACCTTCTCTAGCTGCTTATGGTTCTCTGTCTTTAATAAAAACGGCACTCTTGCCTGGCTGCCCTCACCTTTCATTAGCTCAGATAGCTCAGGGTGGACTCTACCTACATTAGTGTCTGTAACTCACTGGTATTTGTAGCTAGATTTTTTAAAGCTCTCCTTACAAGAAGCAATGCACATCCTGAATCAAGCCTACACACATGTGGTGCATGTCATGCTTTGTATATGCGGTGCCTCTAGGCAAATAATTTTGTCAAATTATTCCTTTTCTTCTACTTTGTGTCCTAATGATCCCAGACACTCACTATGCAAGGAGGAAAATACCCCACACTCTCTCCCCTGGAAGCATTCACCACTGCACACTGGAGGGCTGAAGCCAGAGGTCTGTCCAGAGAGCACCCACCCCCTCTCCCCCTTGGGTCTCTGTCCTCAAGAGCCCTGGTGGTCTGCACCCTGCCTTTCCTTCTTTGGAGCCAGCTCTGCGCTCTACGCAGCACCGCTAGCACTGTGCCCTGCTCATGCTGCAGCCCTTTGCTCGCTGAGCATCTGTGCCTGGGCTCTGCAGGATGCACGCTAAGCAGATCCACACATCCAGCTCTGCCCTTGGAGACGACTTGGGGCCCCAGAGGCTGGCAGGCAGGCCCTCCCTCTAGCAATGTCTCTGCTGGATCCCACAGGGAAAATACCTGCCAGGCCCAACCTGATGACCAGAGCCACAGGCACGCTCTACCCAAAGGCTTGCATATGCTGCTGTGCGGCCATATTAATCAGATCTTTGGGCAAATATGAAAAAAATCCACTCCAGCCTTTGCAGTGGGCGCCCCTAGGAGCAGGGAGTGGTCAGCACCAGATATTCAGATCTTCATGGCCCATGTGTCCAGTCCTCGGCCCTGCTTACTGACAGCTCTGGGTCTGGGGTTGGCTCTAATAAGACCAGAGTACCACTAGCAGTGGTGCTACCCTTGCTTGCTTTGGGAAGGAGTAGAGCATCCACCAAAGAGGCTGCTTAACACAAAGGGCTTGAACTTTATAGGGAGGATGAAAACATCAGAAGCAAGATGACATGCTCCTGCCACAGGACAGACTCAGATCTCCTTTAGGTCCAAAACCATAGAAGGTAGCTGATTAGGAATGTAGGATACATTGCTGTATTTAAATTGGACACTATTTGGCATTGGTAAAATCAAGAGGGACTCTCATAATAGCTTAAAAAGAAGCAAGAGCCTTGGCCAGCCTGAGCCCATAAGGCTTTGTACGGCTCCTAGGTACTCAGCGCAGCCCTGGGTAGAGGCAGGAGCCCCAGGATCTGAGCTGCACCTCCCAAAAGCCTGGAGATGTATAGGAGGTGACTGGAATCCCTCCAGCACAGAGGGAACTGGAAGCTGACTGAGACTGGGCTGTGCTACATCACAAATGTCCCCAGGGGAGGCGGCACTTAGAACTTTCATGGCTTCTGTTTAAGCACAGGAAACCATCAGCCTTCCAAGGGAGGGGCCTTGGGACTGTCCAAAGGTGAGAGCCATCAGAGCATGTTGGTTCTGGAAAGTGTGGCCTGTGCTCAGTCTTGGAAGAGAGATGAAATCTGGAAAGGCAAGCAGTAGCACTTTAACTTCAAGCCAGGTCTACAGTGAGTGCTGTGAGCTTGAAAGAAACAGTGTCCTAAACAGGCTGAACAAGCACTTGGGGGCCAGAGTAACTCAGGGGAAACTAACATAGTGTGCACGTGGCTGGACGACATTCTGGTCGTTACATTAGCAAGCACTCACAGAGCACCTTCCACGGACGCAGCGGGCGGATGCAGGGAGTGGATGCAGGGACACTGGCGTGTCCCCCAAACCCAGAGTTGTGGTCTCCAGGTGAATCCTGCAACTGTTCAGCTCTGCTGCAGCCTCAGCAACCCCCACCCCAGGTTTCTGCAGAGCACAGCAATGCTGTCACTTAGGAAATAATGGTATCTAAAGGCTTTGCTGATATGCTTAAAGAAGCCAGGAAGTGGCACCCCACGGTTCCACCTCTGCCACAGCCGGAGAGAAAGGGAGAGAAGCAGAGAGACAGAGATCACCTGACCACAGACTCCAGGACTCCAGGTACAGGATGCAAAAGGCGCATGGACTCGTAAAGGAATATTGCACCTCAGATGTTCAAAGCATCCTCTGGAATAGAATTCTGAAGAGCTGTTTCTTAAGAACCATTTAAATGAATAATTTGCCTAATAGAAAACACAAATATTCACTAGAAGTAATTGGCTTTTGAAAGAGTAACCGATTCAAGGGAAAAATCCATTCTCTTTCATTTCTGTTTACAACAAAAAGGAGCGATCACACCTCCCCAGTGCCCTGCTTGCCTCTTACAGGCCAGAGTCCGCCTGCGTGGAGCAGGGCTGTGAGCTCCCAGCTGCACTGAGGAGGGAAGGCGGATGCGCATACATATGAGTGTGTGTGTGTGTGTGTGTGTGTGTGTGTGTGTGTGTGGCTATGTGTAATGTAAACAGTGTTCCTGTCCTGGTGTCTTAAGTCAGGAACTTCTATGGGATCTTCATGTGTCCCCAAGAGCACATGCCCCATACAGAGGTCGCCAGTCACCAACAGCTGTGCATCAAGGTTTTATCTGTAAATGATGACCCACAAATATTGGAAGTAGAATTTTTTTATTAAAGAGAGTACAAATTAGAATTAAAACAAAAACATGAGCTGTAAATGGCTATGGTCGACAACTTCTTCAGATAACTCACTATTGTTGTGGAATGCTGGACTGGATTGGATTGGATTGTGCCGTCAAGTTCAGGCGCCTAAATTAGTTGAATGACAATGAAGTGCCCATCTTTGACAGGTGTAGTAGACAAACGAAGAGCTATAGAAAGGAAGAATCATGAGGTATGTGTATGGACAGTACAGTTGGGATAGATAACCCCGTGCTTCTACATAATTCTATAAGAGGCAAGATTTGCACTAATGGTGGTTGGACAGGATATTATGTCGGCTTCTAGTACTATGGACAACCACTAGGAAAAAAACAAGGTAGAAAGTATTAATTATTGAATCTTTGATGTAATTCAGGTATAAAAAATAAGATGTGCAAACAGCTACACTCTCTTAATTTACTGATAAGAGACATACGCTATAATAATGTCTGTAAGTATAATATCATGTATACACCTTCTATGATACCAAAACATTATGAAAACAGTTTGGAATGTATTAATTTATCAAATCCATTTGTCGAGGTATCTTAAAACTGTCTCATTGATATTTGTACTTCAATAAAATAAAAATTAAAGAAAAAAAAATTTTACCTAAGGGAGTAATGTGAATTTCACAGAATCTGCTGAGGAGATGGACAGGAGAGGGAGTGGGGGAAGAGATTTATCGAGGTACATAAGCAGGATGGTCTGGACAACTGTACTATGCATTTCTGCTGGTCTACGGAATGGAGGTAGAATTATTTGTTCAAAAATCCCTTCTGGATACAGAAATGCAGGTAGTAGAGTCCTTGTTAAAGTAAAGCAGAATTTCATCTTGACACTGTTTTCTTATAAATATAGGAATCCCTGAGATACTGTGTTTTCTGAAGTATTTTCACATAAATTATTGAACCCCACCTTCACGAAATATAATGAAGTAGAGCTGCTGTTTCCATTTTACACATGAACAAATTCAGTTCCAGGAAGCAAAGTCAAGATTTCCACTCCAGGAACAAGAAATGGGTAGGTGGACAATCTAATATATATATGAACCCTATCTAAAGGTTCAAGGTCACAACTCCTCCCATCAAAATATGTGCTTATTGAAGAGTTGAGTTTTTCCACAGTATCCGAGATTTTTAGCATGGAAATAGAGAAAGTGCATTTTTGCTCTATAGTTGAATGAATCTCTCTAGAAACAGATGTTATGCATCAGAACTGAAGGAAGGGCAAACAAGGGAACTGAGTCATGGAGGTCTCTACATCCGTAGGACGCAAGCCACACACACACACACACACACACACACACAATTACACTGCAGCATTAAGTGGAATTGGTGAGGATTTCTCAAGAAAAGGAAGGGTATGAGGAAGTTCGTGCCTGATTCTATGGAGTCAGAGACTTCATGTTTCCAGCAAAATGGTCCATAGAACACGGATCAAGGGTGACAAGTCAGTGCCATAAACATGACTGAGATTTGAGACAAGGCTACAGGAGCAAGGATCTCAGGCCATGACTGGCGTGGGTTAGGGAATGACAGTGGGTGCTGGGGGTGCAGCATGATCCCAACACAGGCACTCCATCCACAGCAGCCACACTGGTCTGTACCCCACCAGTGGCGCAAGCTTTGATCTGAACATGGGAGCACCACTCACTGTGAACAACTGGGCAGGGTAAAAAAGGGCATGGGTTATGGATGTCATGGGACTCCTGTGAGATAATGGCACTGAAAACTCCCCTCTGCCCAAAACATCAATGCCAGCATCCATGAGGGAACAGGCTCTCGCCCACGCACTGGTGCTGGCTGGTGCTGGTGTACAGACCTGCTGTGTGGCAGCCCTGCAGAAGCATGGCTCATGCAGTGGGTGCCCTACTTCATACTGATAATAATAATAAATGTCTCTTACAAGTTCACAGACTTGCTACTTTATGTTTTCATTTTAGAGTAGACTGACACTTATTTAGAAAAATAATTTAAACCCAAAGGACACCTGTTCACCTACATATCCTACACCACCTTTCTTCCTTCACCCCATCATGGATCTCACATTCTACTCAACCTGGGCCTGCAGCACTGGGCTTCACACACTGCACATAGCATCCAGGAGTGCAGTGGGGAATCTTATCTATGTCTGCACATCTGTGCTTCTCTGCGTCCACACAGTACACATACTGCCTGTGGTACATTTCTCAGAAGTGTCTTCCCTTCTCATGGAGGGGTGCAGGAACTGTGGCTCCTCATGTGTCTGGGGCTGGGTGCTGGAAGCCTGGGCAAAGTCAGCACCAGGCAGCTTGGTACTGCACAGTGCGGCTATACAACATGAACAGCTGCACCCCACCTTTCCATCTTGCAGTGAGTGCTGATTGGAGTGGCTAGCAGGGCTCGATCCCTGCTCTGTCTGAGTTGGGGTCTACATCTTTAAAAAATTAGGCAGCAAAGACATCCCTTCCAGAGATGGACTTGTAAAAGCCAAAGAACTCAGGAGATTCCACTGCACAGTAAGGAGACAAGAAGACAGGCATTTGAGTACCATGCAGGGGCAGCAGGTGGGAAAACCCTGTACTCAGACTGGAACTTATCTAGTGACCAGACCTTGTGTTGCCCTCTGTCTGGAAGGTAGAGGGAATTCTCTTGGAAACTCTTCCATATAAATGGCACGAGTAAGCTCTGCGATCCCAGGATGCCATCAAGCCAATGAAAGGAGGGTCTTAGCTCATCTCCCCTGGAGTTGAAGATGCTGTTGGGTGTATTAATTGTGCTACTTTCCACTTCTTCAGGAAGTAAGACTTGCATACACCTCAAGCCTCTGCTCAAGACCTTATTCCAACCCCAAAGCCATGGGCTTTTAATTAAGAACATGAAAGCTTAAAGCCTTATATAGAATATTCCCTAGAATCTTTTCTCCAGACATGGTATTTGTGATACAGAAATGAAACAATTCATTCTGACAAGCTGCACTAAACCAAGGCCTGGAGCATACTGTGAGGGCCTCTCTGTGGAGCCCATAAAGTTCTCGGAAAGCATGCACTTGACATCTGGCTTGCTATTCCTGCTGGGAGGCGGGGGCTTTGGTGTGAGGTGGTTGGTACAGATGGATATATTTGCTTGCGTAGCCCTGTGCATCAGTCCACAGGAAGGGCCATGTCCAGGCATTAATTAGGCATGTTGCAGCATAATCTTGAGGTGCCTGAGTAGAGATGATGCAATCAGATTCTTGTACAGGGAAGGCAGTGGTAACTTCGGGATATGAATGTCAGGCGTGCACCTCTATACACATGGAATAGGTGCATGCTGCAGAAAAGGATTGAAATATGGAGATTCATTCAGATACACATGTGATGAAAGAAAGGAGAACAGATGATCAGGCCTCTGTAACTGCTAGCAGGACAGCATAGCTGCAGTCCTCCGTGCTTCCTTGACTGGGATGAAGACCTAGTTAGACACAAGAAAAATACGTGAGAAGTGTGATGTTGGTCTCTAACCCATAAACTAGAAAAGAAACATAGCAATGCCAGCTTGTCACAGTCATTCTTCAAGACCTGTTAGGAAAAGGACTGTTAAATAATAAGGCCACTTGTACTTTTGCAACTTCTTAGAATATTATTAGCACCATTTTAAGGAATGTACTGTAGTGGTAATGCCCATGAGTTTTAAGGTTATACTTCAGGGTTCAGGCTAACATCTATCCCTTCTTAATAGCAATTTAAGACAGCTGCCTTCAACTCTGTAGGCTTCAATTTTCTTGTCTGTAAAATAAGGGCAATGATGTATTCTTCCTGGTATTATTGTTATCTGAGTAATAATTTTAAAAGGTTGCTGAGTAAGTGCTGGTTTGATCCCAGAGCCCAGGATTTCAAGACTAAGGAACTAGTAGCCCTCTTGGCCTTCTCAGAGCCTAGGACAGAGAGCTGGCACAGTCTTGCATGGGAGGCTATGGGTTTGTTCAAGTATCACGATGATATGGTTTGTGTCTAAGTGTCCCCCAAGCCTCATGCAGTCAAAGAGTGGCTTCCAGAGTTTGTGATTAAATTCTTGATCTAGTGCTGGGATTACGGATGTGAGTGGTACACCTGCCCAGGGGCAGACAATCTGCATTAAAAAGTAAGGAGGGGAGAGAGGCTGGCCAGCAGCCTCAGCAGCTGCTTTCCCCCCCTCCCTTTGCTCTTTGCTGTTTTCTACCACCATGAGCTGCTGCCCTCTGCTTTGTGCTGCTCTTCCTTGGAGCCAACTGAGTATGGGCTGAAACCTCCACTAACTGTGAGCTAAATAAAGTTTTCCTGCCTTAATTTTGGATGTGTGGGCATTTTGTCCAGCCATGAGAGAAGCATGACTAACACAACAGAGTCAGTTTGGCTTTGAAGCAACAGGAAGCAAGCACATTTCTCAATATGAAGTCTGCCAAACAATCTGTGGCCCTTGTCCACCTACTACTTGGGGTTCATAGAATATCTTGAAAATTTAGTAAATCTGAATCAGACTAGATATTGGCTGAGTATATCAACAGTTTTATTCCTATAAAAGCCTTGCATCCTTCCTGGAGGAAAGTCTTGCATGAGAGAAGTATAGCTCCCACCACATAAGGAAATCAGGGGCCTAAGTTCCTTCTGATTTGCTATTCTGCCAGTCCCTGAGATGTAGTCCTGAATTGTGACAATAACTGGAATTGATTGTGAGACACCCAATGACGAGAGCACAGTTCTGGGTGTGTCATGATGACTGACAGGTCAGCCCCATTCTGGGGAGAAAGGACACATCCCAGGTGGGAGGGGCATGAAGCAGTAAGCTGCAGCATGCATACACCAAAACCAAAAAGAGAAGGAAGTCCATGCTCTAGCTCGTCTGAAGGAGCTCTGCCATTACCATTTCCGCTGTATGGCTGTTACTGGTTCTTTCAGGCTTTCAGTAAGGGTGTTCAGCTCCTGGACATAGGCTCACACCAGTTTCTGCCCTGAATGTCAGGCCTTTGACCTGTGACTGGATCCTGCAACTGCCCAGGACACCGAGAGCTGTTTTACACTTTTCCACCAAACTCTGAATGGAGCCACAGCTAGCCTGGTTTGTAAATCTGTTCTGTATCTTTTCCCCTAGGGAACATGAGCTCCTGCTCCTCTTATCCCCAGATGGCCCAGTATATCATATTTGTCTTCTATCCTAAGGAAACAGAAAAATGAGATGAGGAAACAGGTGCAGGGAAAGACATTGCCCGTGGTGTTTTGGTCCGCAGAGTGCTTGATCACATAGAACCTTTTCACTTTGTCACATCCAGCTGAAGGTGATTTGGAAATGTAGTTTTCTGAGTGGTCATATAATGAATTAAAATGTTGGACAACCCATTACTAAAGAATAAAAAGGAATTACGTAGCCAGGCATGGTGGAGCATGTTTGCAATCAACACATGCAGAGGCTAAAATAGAAAGATTTAAAGTTTGAGCCTAGACTGGGTAATTTAGAAACTTGACAAAACCCTGGCTCAAAATAAAAATATAAAGACAGGGCTGAGGATGTAGTTCTCTGTAAAAGCCCCATGTCAAATCTCTAGTATGGAAAAAAAGAGTATCAGTTATCAATGCTTAGCCCACAGCAAGTAATAACAACACTGAAATTTTGAATGTGGTGGCCTAGCTTCATTGAAACCTCAAGTCCCATCCCAAGACCTCAACCAGAAGCCTACAGCTAAGACTCACCTTGAAAACCATTTTAGAAGAAAGCATCTTAGGTTATAATATCTCAGAGCTGGGGACATCCTTTAAAATCATCAAATCTTTGGTTTGAGAGAGAAGAAAACAAGAATCCATGGTGGAGGAGGGCATGGCCACACAGCTGGTCACCAGGACAGCCCTGCCCCCTCTGGGCCATGACTCCTTCCATGCATGAGGTTCTATGCAGCCCGGCCTCCTGGGCAGCCAACCACAGAGGATGCGCAAATCTCATCAGAAATGTAAGGTTTTCTTCCACCCTCCCCTCCTTCCTTCCTTCCTTCCTTCCATCCGTCCTTCCTTCCTTCCTTTCTTCCTTCCTTCCTACCTTCCTTCTTTCCTTCCTTCTTTCCTTCCTTCCTTCTTTCCCTCCTTCCCTCCTTCCCTCCTTCTTTTCTTCCCTCCTTGCATCCTTCCTTCCCTGCTTCCTTCCTTCATTTCTTTTCTTTCTTTCCTTCCTTTCTTCTACCCTTCCTTCCTTCCTTCCCTCCTTCCTTCCACCCTTCCTTCCTTTCTTCTTTCTTTTCTTCCTTCCTTCCTTCCCTCTTTCCTTCCACCCTTCCTTCCTACCTTCCTTCTTTCCTTCCTACCCTCCTTCCTTCTTTCCTTCCCTCCCTCCTTCCCTCCTTCCCTCCTTCTTTTCTTCCCTCCTTGCATCCTTCCTTCCCTCCTTCCTTCCTTCATTTCTTCTTTCTTTCCTTCTTTCCTTTCTTCTACCCTTCCTTCCTTCCCTCCTTCCTTCTACCCTTCCTTCCCTCCTTCCTTCCTTCCTTCCTTCTTTCCTTCCTTCCTTCCTGTGGTGCTTGCCGTGGAAGTCAGCTAAGTGCACACTCTGCCACTGAGCCCTACCCATCCCCTGATGCTCACACTCACAACACACACACACAGATCACAGTTCAGGGTGCAGGCAACCTAGGAGACAGGCATTGCAGCAGCAACAAACAATAACCCCCATGCCTTTATGGTGGACACAGTTTAGGTTTGGAAGAGCAAGAGGATAAACATGTAAGTGACAAAAGCATTCTTCCACAAAAATAGGGAACATAGAAGAGAGATTGACAACTTGAGCAAGTCCAGTAAGTACTACAAAGACAGCCATACTTGTGAGAAATACAGTAATAAGGAAGCAGGAGCAGTGCAGGAAACCCAGTCAGAGGAAGAAGGCATGCAAGGCTTGGTTGTGATGCTTCACTGTTGCCTAGGAGCAAGCCTTTCTCCACTCTCTGGGAGAGAAACACTCCCAAGGATGAAGGCAGTGGCTGAGGGTTTGAGTGCTGTGCCCAGGAGAGCTCAGAAACTAGAATCCTCTGGTTCTGGGGTGTGAGAACATGATAGGAATTAGCATATCTGCTCTGATTTTGGACAATTCCTGATGAGACAGAGCTAGGAAACCAAAAAGAGACTAAGGAGACAGGTCATATCCGCACTAGAGGAGACCAATTGTGTGTGGGTAACCCATATGGGAAGTGGCTCTGTCTGCCTAATGAGAATACATAGTGAGAAGTCAGTGTCACAGTCTTCCTACTGGGAGAGTGGCAGGGCCAGGAGATAGAGACCATGAAAAACTGCAGTGCTTACACACTGGATGGTAGGTACTGTGGCCGACAGAGAGTGTAACATGAAAACATCATAGAGGAACATGTGTACCCCCAAGTATTCAGTCCTGGGAAGAAGCACTGTAGCCAACAGAAGACGTGAAGCAGGCAGTCAGAGAAGGGGAGGAGCCCTTTGGACCTTAGTGTCTTAGAAGGGAGGAGTCAGCAGCAACATTTCAGCAAGAGCTAACTATCAGGAAGTGATCAGACAAGCATAAGGATTGCAAATGTCTCTCAGATACTGTGTCTGGAGGGTGGGAGAGATGGAGGGAGGGACAGAGAGACAGACAGAGCAAGACAGAGACAGAGAAACACAGAGACAGGGATATAGGGAGGTAATTACAACTGACACAAGGCTCAGGGTTAAGGATCCTTAAGCAGAGTGTAAACACATTTCATGTGGGTGGCCAAAGAAGTGATCATTGTGCTTGGAGCAGAAGACGCAGGGAGGACAGGCACAGCCATGGCCAAAACAGAGGGGAGGACAATGCCACCTCTCCTGCAAGCCACCCTGAGACCAGGTCACCCTCTGCTCACTAACCGAGGGTTCCTCAGATGTGCACCAGACAGCTGTCCACGTTGTTGGCTGTGAGAGGCCTTGGCTGCACCAGCTCCAGTGTCCTTCACAACCCTGCATTCATCTGATCACAAAGAACATGGTTTTCAGTTACGGTTGCCCCCATGGACAGTGGGCTGCAGGGGCAGGAGAGCATGCCCCACACCCTGCCGCAGTGACCCATGGCCTAGCATTCCTATTCCTGGAGAATAATGTGCTTGGCCTGTGGAAACAAGGAGTGCTGGTGTTTTCCACCCGCAGATGAGCCTGCCTGAGATCATCGCCACATGGAGCAGGGCTCTGGTTCTGATTTTGGCACCTTCTCCAGGACTGCACAATTCCCCTCAGTCCCATGGCTGCAGTGGGGAAGGACAGAGTACAGAATGGAGGAGGAAAATCAGTGGAAACACGTAAGCAGTGAGTTAACAGAATGTATGAAGCATATGAAATTTATCAAATGGATTGGAAAATTCATTACAGCAAACACTGGCTGACTGCTCCACGACAGTCCTTTGTCTGCTTTAGTGCAGGGGAAACCTAGCCAGGCCCGCTAACTTCCTTGGTCTGCTCTGCTTCTTGGGGACTCTTCCACATACCCACAGGGTAAGGTATGCCCATGGAGGGTGAAGGCTCGGTATATCCAAACTACCAAACCCATTCATGCTGCAAAAACATGAAACTTCATGCCCTTCTCCTTTGCTGACCCTAGGCATTCCTGAAACGGTCTTCTGGGGGTCCTTGGATTTGCAAGTTGGCTTTCATTAAACTAACTTGCCAAGATCTGTCTGAAAACTGCTTGGTGCAGAACATAACTGATTTTAGGCTCTGAAGCAAGTTCTGTGGACTAAAATTCAAACATTGCCTTTGGAAAAGTTCATTTTAAAATTCCTTTCTGCAGCTTCCTCCTTGGAAATAGGTGGCAGATAAGAGTACTCTGCTTCATAAGGCTGCTTTGAGTTTCAAATGATATAATGGGTGGGAATAGCTTAGTATATTGTCTGGAAGACAATAAATATCCAAGACATGCTTGCATTATCATCATCATATGCTGTCAAACTGATTAAAAACTGCAATTATAAGTCTTGCTCTCAGTCTAGTTGGGGGATATAGGAGAAGAATCTGAGAAGAGCAGGGGAGAAAAGGCCGATACAATGATGCATTCCAAATGTGTAAGTGCTTTGAAGGAGAAAACAACCAACATTTGCAGAAATTTCTTGAGGGTGGCTAAGTGACATGAACTTATCAGAAGTAGGAGAGCTCAGCCTAGTATGAAAGAGGAAAAGGGGTCATTGCAGGGAAAGATTGAAAAATAGACCAGGAAGCGTTAAAGGTAGGGATGAACGTATGAGGCAGAGGGAAGGAAGGAGAGCCATATGCCCTCCAGGCAGCATGCTAAAATGCAGGGAAGTTGGAAGGGAAGATTGGCATTCTCAGCAGTGCTGCAGGAGCACCAGCGTGTGAGAGCTGTGTCTTGGAGTGCAAGACACGCACTCTGGCGCCTGGGAGGGAGACGTCTGCTGCTGAGACTCCTTCTACCAACTTGTTCCAGTCTTCTCACCACACCGTGAACTTCGGAAACAGCAGACCTCAGTCCTCATCAAAACCGCAGCTCCGCACTGTGACTGACACCCAGGAAGCATTGGAAGATTTGTAAAAGTAAAACACAAGGAGGGCAGGAAGAGAGGGAAAGAGCGAAGAAGCAGAAGAGGACAAGGACTTTTCTAGGGTCTACTATTATTCCTTGTTGATCAAATTTAAGATGCAAATTGAATTACGTCGTCCTCCTTCACTTTTGGGAATCTGGCCAAGGTGTTCTCTCAGGATCAGCCCCTGTGGGAAGAGGCAGATCTGTGAACCAGGAAAGCTTTGGCTGTCCTATATGGAAGGTCATCAGACAGCCAAGACAAGGTGCAGCTCAGGGACAGGAGAAGTGTTGAGAATCAGCTCATCCTGAGGGAAGTTAAAGCAGTGGAGAGGGGCCAGGAAGATGGCTCAGTGGAATAAGCACTTCCCTGGCAAGCACAAGGGCCTGAGTTCAATCCCTGGTTTGGTTAAATGAATAAATAAACAAAGCTCAGAGCTCACTGCCCTCATTCTTTCTCTCTAAAAGTGAAATTCAATAGAGCTTTGGGTTTCCTCTGAGGGTTGCCTAGGCTGTGTGTGTGTGTGTGTGTGTGTGTGTGTGTGTGTGTGTGTGTGTAGCCTGTGAGTTCACAGAGAAATAAAAAGATGAGGTGATAAAGGAAGAGAGTTAATAGCAGTTCTCTAGGTAAGAACTGCAGGCAGCTTTGAGTGGTTAGACAGAGGAGGAATGACAGATCTGGGAGAAAAATCCCAACTGATCCAGACCAACATGGCGCATATGGAGGCAGTGGTTAGCTCTCCAAGGAAGCCTTGTGCCTCCTGTTGGAAGAAGGAGCAGCACCATTGCCTTCAAAAAATGATGGATGGAGAAATGTCCCATTCTAGGGGGCTGTCAGTTCTTTTCAGAATTTCACATACAAACCACCTGGGCTCCAACAGAAGCAGGGAGATTTTAGCAGGGGGTGCAGGCAGGGGTGAGAGCACCAAACCTTTAGCTTCATCTGTTCCTTTCCTTGTTACTTTTAAAATAAAGCTGCACTTGGCCAACTGTGAACTGTTAAGTGTCTTATTATACTTGAACATCAACAGTGGTTAGGGAAAAAAAATGATAAAACTTGCAACCAAAAACAAAACCTAGAAGAAAGAAAAAGAAAGAAAGAAAGGACGGGAAGGTAGGAATGAGTGGCAGGTCCCATTTCTCTACAAGTGTTACATTTCAGTCCCCCTGCCACTACCACATGTTCCCTGTTCACAGATAATTTGTACAACATATTTTATCATTCAGTTTTAGACACAGTTGAAAGGCTTTTGCCTAAGGCTTGGAACACTTTGAAAATTGTACACCACTCGGAAGGCTTTCTTCTGCTTCACTGTGCAATTAGGTGACTGTCTTTCGACAGACGTCAAATTTATCACTGTGGGACGATGGCTGTGTGTGCACACTGGCACGCACCAGTGTGTCAAAAGCCAAGGTGAACCAGGAAATGAATGGGGGGCTTCCCGTAAGGGACAGATGGAGAATCAGGAAACAGCAGGCCTCTCGGTGTCTCAAGGGTGGAAGTTTCAAACAGTGAGTGCATTTTCACCCTTCAGGAAGTTGAGTTCTGGGATATGTTAGTTCTGGGTGCTGTTTACATGTTGATTCAGCCTTACGATTTTGACTGCTGTTGAATCACAGCGCCGTGGTCTGAGGATACCAGGCTCCCTATCTGTGCTAGCGACTCAGGGCCTCCTGCTTGCTCTCCTTGCTCTGCGGTCCTCTCTGCCCTGCCCCACTGGCTTTCCCAGCTTGGCTGCACAGCATTGATGAGCTCAGAGCCTCCCCTGGTGGAAGCTCCTGGCAAAGGTGTCCACCCAGGAAGGGTGAGGCTGGTCTTAAGCCAGGAGGACAGGAGGACAGGGAGGAAGCAACAGGGCCAGACTCAGGTTCTGACTGAATCCTAGTGTGTTGCTGTGTTTTACACAACCTGAATTTTAAAGTCAGCTTTGATAAAACTCATTCTCACCATTAGGCTGTTTTGTATTTTTCTACTGAATAATGCAGATGCAAAGAGAAAGGAGAGAGCCTAACCCAGCCCTCCTGGGAAGAGATGGCTCTGCTCTGACAAAGAGCTCAGCAGCCTTCATTATGCAGAGGTGCAACTCTTCTCCAGCCTTCAGAAAACACAGCAGTACCACTGGTGAAGTCAGAAGAGCACGGCCTCTGATGGGAGAGGAGCTCGTGTCTGCCAACACGTTTGGTGTTTTCCAATGCAAACTTGCCATCTTAATTTCATAGAGACCATGTTTCAGGGTCTCTGTCAGTCCCTAAATCCCAAATATATCTGTGTATACATTTTAAGTCACAAAGCATTCCGAGGCAGCTTTTGGGATTGGAAAAATGAAGTTACAGAACTAAAAGTAGTCGATTAATAACTGCGAGCACTGTTGATGGTGATAAGTAGGTTTGTAACCCTGGCCCATGGTGGCAGGAAGCAACGGAGCATGGAAAGCTATACAAGCCTGCAACAAAGCTTGACCCTAAACAGTAGGGCCATGGGGTGGCACAAAGCGCAGTTCAATTCACCTTGTACTGGTTTTTCAGTCAACTGTGAGCCAAGGTCAGCAACTTTTTGCAACAAATAACTGTTGAATTTCAATCATCTTAAAGTCCATGTCAGTCTGTCTCTGAAGCAGGCTGGAAGCATCTGAAAACATTCTGAAGTAAATCAATTAAAATAATTGCAAGACTAACAACCTTTCTGTGGTTATAGATTTATTAGAGAAAGGTATAAACAATAGTACAATTAGGCTGAAAAGCGAGGTCCACGTTACAGTGACCCTGTCCTGTCTGTTCAGAGAGAAGAGCTAGACTTAGGAGCACCCCAAGGTGCCCAGCCTAACACATGCAAGCAGGACTCTCTTGGCTCTTCAAGAAAACATTAAGTATAGTGTAAAATAAAGCCTCTTAGAGACGCCCTCCTTTGAAAATAATAGGAAAGGATGACAGTCAATCCTGTGCAGACATTCACTAGATTTATACGCGTGCGCAAAGCCAAGACCAATGGTACGGGTCAGCAGCAATATCATTATAATCCTAATTTGTGGAAGGCCAGCAGCAGGCGGAAGCGGCCAAGACACCATGCAGAAGGCTCATCCTGAGGAAAGCAGAAAGTATTTCCCTTTTGAAATCCATCCAAGACATTATGCAATGACACCCACTCCTGGGCCCACAAAATTAGGGTCATTTAAGCTATTGTTTGTAGAAAACCTGCTATCTCTGGGGGCCTGCAAGGAGGGGGACAGGAACTCAGGGCAGCTGGTCTTCAGTGGGGTTCACTCATGGTCCCTCCATCTAATCAGCCATCCTAATCTCACCGTCCTGATCTGTTCTTCTCCCAGGACCTGTGAACCAACATTTTTGTAGAAAGGGGCCTGGTGCTGAGTGAGCACACCACTCATCATTAGCCAGGTGGGTGGGAGGTCTGGGGAGGGCCAAAAAGCTCACTTTTGTCACTGCTTCTTCCTGAGATGTGGCCAAAATAGAGCATGTTTTGAGGTGTGAGAGAACAACCCCATTGCCCTGCGGATATGGAGTTTGGATGAGTGCTTAACCCCGGCAGTTCGCGAGCCTAACCCTCCATCTGTGAAGCAGCATCGGGGGCCTGAGTTCACAGGTGTGCGTGCAGTGCAGCTGCCTTCCCAGCCTCATGAACAGCTGCACTCATACACAGGGACTGTTCAGGAAATTGAACTGCCATGGGCCACTTTGGGTGGAATATGACTTTCAAGATTCTGCCTTGAACCTATTCTTGCCACTGACTTTTTCATATGACCTTGGGCAAATCATTTAACCTGCAGCCAGGCTGCCTGTGTGACAGAAACAATGTGATTCTCAACCTAAGATGCAATTTCAGAACAGAAACTATCTTAATTTTTCCTCCATTTCCACTACTTGATCTCATCATCGGGATGCAGTGAGCTGCTCCGTAGGACTTTGGGATTGACCTGCCTGCCAGGAGCATAAGAAAGCCTCACCCTCATGGAGGTGGATGAACAATGTGCATGGAGCTGCTGAAAGGGGGCTGTTCTGGAAGTGGGTGGACCCAGCCCCCAGCTGGCCTACTTGTGCAGTGGGCAGATGTTCAGACTCAACTCCTCCTTGGGGACTAGACTTTGGCTCTTCTCAGAACACCAGGTAGATGCACAGATGGACCAAAATTTTTAGGATCTCTTTTAACTAGACTTGGTACATTGTAGACATGCACTAAAAGCAGTGCATTTATACCACCCATGAGCCAGAGGGGAGGACAGCAGACTGGTTAAGAGCTCTGCTTTCTTGCAAATGCATTTAAGTTGGAGGCATAACACTCCCAGCATCCTCTTCACCTCCATCCTCTTCTCTATACAAGGGGTGTGTGATAGCTTTGACCTTCTATTGCTGACAATTAAATGATAATGTATGCAACAGATCTGGCACACCTTGGTACTCAGTTTGTGTCCCTGTTCTACTTGGCCAATCTTCATGCCTCTCCAGTCCACTGGGACTCCTGTCTCACCCCTGTAGGGCCACTGGGGCCAGAACTGGCTGTCCTACCGTGCAGAGCCATGGAGTGCAATTGGACTGCTGGAGGGCACCAGGAGGGGCTAGGGAGATGGCTCAGTGGAATAAGTGCTTCCCTGGAGGGCACCAGGAGCGTGGGGCTCCTGGGCCTGCATCACAGCCTTTGATGTTCCTTCCCCAAGCTGCACCCTGGATAGGGCTGTCACCATCCATTCAGTGCTCGCTATGTCTCTGCCTCCCCTGTGGTCTCCGTGGCCCTAGAGCCTGTTCAGGAGCTGAGAGTCTTGCTTTATTCTTGCAGATCATGTCTGCTAGCAGAGACTGCACCCATTAGCTTCCCCTCTTGAATTTGGTGGAATTCCTGGCCCTAGGCCCAGTGAGGAAGGAGACAGAAGGAAGTGGGCAGGGGGATCCATTAGTCATTGCACAGATGATTTACAGAGATGAAAAACAGTTGGCCTACAGCTTGCGAGGCAGGGAATCTACAGATGTTGGGCCTCTGCTGAGGAAGACCTCTGATGCATGATCTACAGGAGCAGAAGGACAGGAGAGAGCCCGCGAGAGCAGACAGGGAGAGATTTCCTCCTCTGGTCACTAGCTAGCCCCAGTGGCCATGGCAGGCATCCCATTCTGAAGACACACACTCAGGACCCGATCAGCTCTGAAAGGACTCCCTCTCCATCCTTTACAATGGCAGCTGGATTTCCACGAGTTTGGGAGGGGACATTCTAGTGGCAGTAAGAATGAGACCCACTGATCTGAGATCACAGGGCTGGAGAGGAGCAAAAGTGGATTCAAACCCAGGCCTGCTCTCGAGGAATCCAGGTTGCCACTGATGGACTCAGTGGGAAGACAGACAACTACTAGGTAATGTCAAGGTGGAACCAAAAGAGCACAAGGCCCTCAGAGCCACCAGGTCTTATGAAGATGCCCTACATGCTGAGACTTAAAGGATTGGGGAAAGTGATGAAGGTGTGCTAAAGACACCGGGGTGACCCCACAAGGGACATCCTACAAAAGTTTATGGAAGAGCAATGCCAGGATATTGGAAATACTACTATACACAGTATGGAGGGTTGGTGCCACATGGTGTCCTGGTCGGCTGCATTGCACCCTTCCAGTGTCCTGGGCGAGCCCGGCTCAAGCACTCGGACATCTGCACTCAAAGAAGAGCATTGTGCAGAGGCTAAGTTGCCCTGCTCTTATCATAATCTTTCCTTTCAGCCTCCTTTTGAAAGCAGTTCACCTAAAAGATAAAAGCAAAAAATAGGGCAGGCTAAATAGCTCATCAGATTCAAGTGCCTGCAAGCAGGCGCACAGGCTGGAGGTTCAATCCCCAGGTCTGTCATGCTGGCCTCACCCTTGGGGTGTGCTGAGACCAACTGAGACTGGGCATGGTGGCGCACGCCTGTATCCCAGCTCTTGAGAGGCTTAAACAGATGGATCACTATGTGTTTGATCTAGTAGTGAGAACCTGAACATCCTGTAGACCCTTCCCTAACATACAAAAAGAAACAAAGAGAGAAAGAAAGGAAGAAAGAAAGAAAGAAAGAAAGAAAGGGGGGAAGCAGTTCACATACACTGCTGCACAGTCTGCAAACATAGCTGGTCTGACAATAGTCAGACCTACAGTCTTTTTGGAAAAGACTGTGCATGAAGCACTTGTTTACTTTAAATTAAATTTACATTAAATTCTGCTATTCTGTTTTATTCCCCAAATCCAACATTTCCAACCTAGCAGGCTCTATGAATATAGTTCTTTACAGCACAGTCTTAATCTAACACCACCATCTTTGTCAGTTTTCACTGGCCTTGTGACATCAGTAGTCTCACTTTTCCTTTGAGTATTTCTTTTATTATTGTTCTTGAACTTCTAAAAATGATTAATAAAGTGACTTTTTCCTGTGGGAAACACAATAACTTATTCCGCAAATAAAAAGTGAAAAACAAAATGTGAAAATGGAAACAAACTACCCAGCGCTTCAGTAAAAGAAGACACGAGTGGCCTTTATGCTCCTCTGAGTATTTCCAAAAAGCTTCAAGGTCACTGGAGGTTGTGTCGGAAGATTTCTCTTTGTGCTTCTACACCTGATATGCCTTTTTTAAAACCACTTTTGTATGTATGTATCTGGTAATCTGGACAACTAGTTTGAAGATAACATTATGCACTTTGACAACCATTATTGATTTCCCAGCATTTTTTTAAATTCTGTATCATTTTTAATGTTGGTTTCCATTGTCTTTAAAACAAAAGTATGTGCTCTGTGTATCTCTCAATTTAGACTCTGCGCTGAGTGTTCTAGGTTGAAGGTAATTCACATTGCATCGCTGCACTTTTTCTTCCTCTCGCTGGACGTGTGGTCTTGCACTGAACACAACTCCTCTTTTGCTTAAGAGCTCAGTGTTCATTGACCAATAGTAAAGAAATACTTCCTGGGAACGTTACTAAGAAAGGCTCAGAAAAGAGACCAAGTGGCTCAAAGCTGGGGGGCTTCCCTGGCTGCTAGGCTTGTCCCATGCTATGCTTTTCAGTACCATGTTTTGTTCTTGAAATGCTCCCATTATCCAGGGAAGCACTGATGCAATTCCAGGAAATGGGAAGGTAAGGGAGGAGCCAGAGACGGTGAGTGTGGCTGTCCGGAAGGCTGACGCTGTGTCAGCGGGGCCTCTAGGCCCCCGTCACAGGGGCCGCTCATGTGCATGATGAGTCCTTCAGCTCTGTGCGTCAGGGTGCTCACAGCTGCCACATGAAAACCGTCCCCAGCAGGAAGAGTGGCGCTAACTAGATTGGAGAAGGAGCCACTGGGCTGAGGGAAGGCAGAAACAAAGGAAGGACGACGGGAAAGGAGATGTAGGTGTGCACCCTCCGGACGCCTGGATAACTGGACCGCTGACCTCTGCACTCTATGGAAAGTTAGTAATGTTTTTATGAATATTTTAGAACGATTTTGCATGCTTCTATATGGTAATCTGAATGACGAATTTGAAGACAATGTGTAACATAGCAACCATTGTTTTTTGTTGTTTTTTTGTATGTGTGTGTGAAACTGGGGATTGAACTCAGCCCTTACACTTGCCAGGGCAGCAGTTATTCCACTGAGCCATCTCCCTGGCCTGCAACAGTTCTTGAGTTCCTATTATTTAGTTTAGTGAAGTTCTGTATAATTTCTAATTGTACCATTCTGTATCATTTCTAATTTTTACTATATTTTATTCTGTTTAAAAAATAAATAAGTTCGTGAAGTTAAAAAAAAAAAAAAGCAAATTTAAAATGTCACAGGTCACTTGTCGGTGGGGCCAAAAATCAGCGTCTTCAGACATGCGGCACAGGGCCAGTGAGACAACTCAGTGGTTTAAGACGCCTGCTTAGGAAGTTTAGGCAAGTGCACAGGGGCCAGGGTTCAATCCCCAGCACCACACGTCACACCAGCCCTGACCCCAGGGTGGGCTGAGCCAGCCACACACACACACACACACACACACACACACACACACACAAAGTAAAACAAACTAAGACAAAAAGAAAGAAACGCAGCACAGAGTCCAATAGCTGTTGTTTTCGCTGCTAGGGCAGGGAGAAGATGCTGAGCGTGGCGTTCCGTTTTGCTGCAGCCCTTCTCCTCCTGCTAACTTGGGAGCACCTCATCTCTGTGGCAAACGCAGCACATGTGAAAATAAGTCCCGATCATCTTTCACAGGCATTCTTTCCAAGTGAAAAAGCAAGTAATGGGGTCACGGGCTTCCTGGGTAATACAGCCCAGCTTTCTAGTGTGGTTTCGATTAGCCGACGCTGTCCCTGGTTTTATCATGTGTGGGGAAGTACCGGTCCATGATTTCACGCATTTTTGAAGGCAAAAGGAGGAAACTTAGCTCTCAGCATTTGAGAGGGGGCCCTAGGACTCGCAAGAGTCGCCCCCAGAGAGCCAAGTGCTAAGCCACGCTGGGCGTTACTCATCAGGCCTAGAGGAGGAATCCTGAAGTAACAGACAGCAGAGCGCACGCGCCGCCACAGCTCACCACCACCACCACGCGCGTTGCCTTCGTCCGGCTCCATCTGCTTCGCCCACGGTGAAAGCCGCGATACGGGGTGCAGTCGTTTTGTTCTGTTTCTTAAAAGTCTAGCTCAGGCAAACGTCAGTCTACCTCGAGGCTTCTCATGGGACATTCCAATCCGCAGTTTTGAGAAGAGCTCCCTCTGTTCTCTCCGTTCTTGTCTGTATCTTGGAAGGCCGAGGTGAAGTACGACGCCCAACGAGCTTGGGTGTCGGGGCGCCCACGGCGCATACTCCGCTTACTAAATCCGGGTGCTCTTCGTCTCCTCAGATTACCTCATGTCACGCCAGATGCTGCCTGCTTACTACCGGGCTTGGGAACCCGCGCTGCTATTTAACAGAAATCAGGAACGCAGGATGATTTTTGAAAGCTCTGTTTTTATTTTTTTCCAAGAAACTTTGATTAAATTGCAAGCTTTTAGCAAACTCAGATTGCTAACAATCTTAGCTACCCCCAAATTAGAGCTCATCTGTAAATCATTAGGGGAAATTTTTTAGCAAAACCAGTTTTTGCAATACCTTCTCCTGCAGGAGCCACTTTGCTTCCAAGTAAATTTAGGTGACATTGCCATCTAGTTCCTTGTAGCTGAACTGTAGAAAGGAACGAGGGAAAACTTTCATATTAGATCATGGGCAAGAAAGAAATGCTGCATCGCAATGCCAGGGAGTAAGTGGACTTGGCCTCAAGCCCTTCTGGCTTCTTTCCATTTCTCCTCGACAAGGAAAAGCTTTTGTATCACCACATAATTTGGAAATATAATTTAGTGGATCTGGTAAAAAGGGTACACCCATGACATGACAGCTACACTGGGCCTGTCAATGGACTAACTTGCGAGCAGGGTAGGAAGTTAGTAAAGCATTCTCTGGCTGTGTCTGGTGGCTCAAGGCGGTGTGGCTGTGGACACACATCTGGTGGGTCAAGGCAGTGTGACCATGGGCACCAAATCTGGTGGGTCAAGGGGCATGGCTGTGGTCATTGTGTCTGGTGGCTCAAGGTGGTGTGGCTGTGGTCACTGTGTCTTGTGGATCAAGGTGGCATGGCCATGGGCACTGTGTCTGGTGGGTCAAGGTGGAGTGGCAGTGGGCACCACGTCTGGTGGGTCAAGGCAGCATGGCTGTGGGCACTCCATCTGGCCCCTGGCCTTTTCCCCTCTGGCATTGCTCCCTGCCCTGTTTTCACAATGCAAACTCTGTTCCTGCACACCTTTCTGCCATCACATTTCTGCTTTTGAGCCAGCTAATCCAAGACCAGACCCATGACCACTGTAAGCAAAGGTGATGTCTTCCTCCTGTAAGTTGTGTATGCTGGGCATTTGGTCCTAGGGACCAAAAGGTTCAACACACTCACATAAGCTATTTCTCAACCCTTCTCTCCAAAATGAACAAATGGGGTATGTACAAAGAATAACAGAAGAAGTGATGCTCTTTCCTCTGCAGGATGCACGTCCATGGCACACACATACACCCTCACACAAATCTTGCCCCCTACAGCCTGGGTGGATAAATTGGGAAGTGATAACACCTCCAGGGCCAGGGGCAGGAAATACTGCTTCCTCCCAAGGTATGTGGAATGATAGAAAAGTCTGCACTGATGGCCGCCAGAGTTGGCTTGAATACCTACCAACCAGCCAATCACCCAATCTTTTGGGTCCTTGGCTTTCTCCTTTAGAAACAAAGGTGAAACTCATGTCATAGTAAACATGTATGTAGGTAGATAAACATGTATGTGGATAGCGATGCAGGCGCAAGCAGCTGGAAAATGCTGAATACAGTTGGAACTTATGGCCATAAACAGCCCAGTGGCCCCTGTAAACGTAATGCATATCCCAGTACCCACAGTGTGCTTCCCATGAATGACCAAGCAGAGAAAAGAGGTTGAAGCCTCAAGCTTCAGTGCTTGTGAAGAGCTCACACTATAAGACCAGCCAACATCCACAACCTCGTGATGTAGCTTTTCCTTATTTCTAAACAACTGTCTGCCTCTTTATTGCCTGAGAACAAATTTGATGTTGCATACAGTGGGAATTAAAGGAATTCATTCTTTTTCCCATAGAACTCTGTACCAGGGTTCTGAGGCTACAGCAACATGACCTCCTAAGCTAAAATGGCCATAATTACTCCAGAATCTCCCAAGCACAGGATTCCAGCCGACAGAGCACCTGTGTCCATGCCTCTCTCCCTGCACCACCATGTTACCTGCTGTGGGGTTAGAATTTCAGACCCACACTGACCATGGCCACGGGCTGGCAGGCTCTGCCTCCATTCCTGTGCTCCTGTATCCCTCTGCAATTAAAGGAACACCACCATGTTTTTAAATTTCGTCTAATCTTTATTTATTTGGTGCAGGGTCTCACTACGCAATTTGTGCTCATAGAGATCCTCCTGTCTCAGCCTTCCAGGGCTTGAATTACCGGCATGCACCGCACACCCAGTTTCTAACACCATGTTTTGACTCTCACTATATTTCAGACAGTAAAAAGAGTTCTTTGCATGACTAAAATGTCCACCTTCCCATTCTGTTCTTAATCTTGTACCTAACCCCTCTTTACTCATCTTTTGGCTTCTGTTGTTGCTTTCAAAATATTTAGAGGTGATGTGTCTCTCCATGTGCTCCCTTGTAGTGAGAGCCACGGCCCTGAGGTCCTGTGCCCCAACTAGTTTTGGGAGGTCATGGTACACTTACCAGGGCACTTATGCTTTTTTACAATTTAATCGCCTTCAGGAAATTTCTCTTCTAGATGAAATGTCTTTTCCAGTCTGGTTTTAGCCTATAGTCTGTCATTTCACTGTATCACACCTAAAATTATAAGGTGTGGGGAGGAGAGAGGGAATAGAAGAAAATTGCGAAAATCAAAGGATAAATTTGTGACCTAGATTTCAATTTACCAGATCTGAAAAAAGATTTTCTACCCTTAATGAATCACAGCTAATGAGGACGGTGTGCACTAAAGTGACAATTTCATTCCTAATCATTCCTTCTTTAAGCATTTGAGACACGTGGCATCACAAAGTGCCTCTGCGTTTGGCACACCAGCTGCCATCCTGCAGGGTCCATGGGGTCTTGGAGCTGGTGCCCACATGCCCTGCCTGGCCTGCATCTGCCTGTGAGCTTCATAGCTTCTTCCTTCTGAGCTGGGGCCATGTGTGCCCATGAGGTTTGCTTTGTGCAGAAGGACTTTCTGTGGCCTAAACCACAGGTTGTGTTCTCCACCTGTGTCCTTCAGCGCAAGGAAAGAGGTGCTCTGCTTGTATTTATCTGAATCTTCTCACCATTCTCCCCCTGGTAGGAAGAGGCAAATCATTTCACGTTAAATATTCCATTTTCTTACTGTGTTAATGTTACAGGGCTGATGTCCTTAAGATTGTTCCTCAGAAGTGTGTATTTCAGTTAAAATCATCTGGAATCCAATTGCCTTGGGCTATTAATCCTATTTAGATTAAAGGCATGTTTAATTACCCATTTACTTTATTTCTCACCCAAGGACTCTGGGACTCTGACTGATATCCCAGAACCACAGCCCAGGGTTATGGTTGCTCTTGGGTTATTTAGAAAAAAAAAAAAAAAAACTGGTAAGATTGACAGAAGGACCCTTTGGAAAGCAACCATTCTTTCTTTAATTTTTTTTTAAGTCTTCTATTTGTTCTCTTATTTGGCACAGGGCCTTGCTATGCATCTTGGACTTGTAGTGATCCTCCTGTGTCAGCCTCCCTGACACTGGGATTACAGTCTTTTGCCACCACACCCAGTTTCAATGGCTGGCATGGTGCACTCAGAGTTCTAGTTCTGGTAAGGCACGTGGTACTAGGACTCAAACCTGGGTTCTTGAGCTTGCCAAGCAGGCACTCAGATTACTGAGCTATTATCTCTCCAGTCCCAGAAACCACCCTTTATTGGGAAAGCCACACTGATGGCTCAGCATGCACAACTGAGAATAGGATTGTGATAAGCATTAAAAGAAACCCTTCCTCAAGGCTGGATGCCCACCTTCCCTCTACTCTCTGATGACTCCTCCCAGGAGGCAGTGGTACTCTTGGTCTACCCTGAGGTTTGTTACATTGAGGGAGGCCCAGGAGGCCCTCTGTGGAGTTCTGCCTTCCTCGGGTACTGAGCACAAAACTGCGGAGTCCTTGCTGCACAAGCAGGCCCCACTTTCCAGTATCAACTGCGGCAACAAGAAGGGAAACCTTGAAGAGACAGCCGAGGAGAGACAGCCTATCCTCACGACGCTCCCAAACCCAAAGCGCCACTGTGCAGGTGGGCCCTGGTGGATGGCATCTTCCTCTTCTTCATTCCACCAATCAGCAAACCCTGGGTATGTACCCAAAAGAATCATCTCCAATCATATGAGCTTCCCAGTGGTCATAAATTTGGTAATATGACCCATCACCCAACCCATATCCGCTTCTTAATGTCTGGTGTAAAGTGCACAGTTCACTTAAAAGAAACAAAATGCACTTTGTTCTTGGCATAGAAGAACATTTAGCAAATTGATAATAATGGCATAATACTAACAGTCTGAACCCCGAGTGGGGCAGGGTGTTGGGGCATTCCTAGGACCTGATGCGCAGAAGGAATAGGTGCTGCTTATACCCCGGAGGGTGTATTAGTACTTATATGGCCCCAGACTGACGGTCTCTGAACTGATCTCATATCACAGCGCATCACTTTTTCCCAGGCAGAAAGATGTCATTTGGGACAGCACAAGCCTGCATGAGCTCAGTAACACCGATATCAGTTGTCGGTGTGGTGAGCTGCCAAGATGCCTCCCCTGAAAGAGAGCAGTGTGCTTCCGTGTTGGCTCACCTTTGCCCAGCTTCTGCATCTGGATACGTGCGGAGCTGCCGGAGGACATGCTCTGTCTTCTCCACCGACTTTAAGAGATGCAACTGGGTCCAGGCTTGCCCCTGTGTAGCCTCTGAAGCAAAGCGACAGGTCTGTGATGCCCCCACCTACAGCTCCCAACTCCTAAGCGTCAGACAGACCAAGACACTGAAAGGGGCAGTGAGACCACCGGGCAGTAGAAGCTGACGTCGGAACTGAAGCAGCAGACCCAGAGCACAAGCTGTTTCTTCAAACTGTTACAGAGACTCCTCCAGACCAGGCTGCCTGTTCCCAGAATGCAGCCTGTTGCTCCTTCTGCACACCTCTGACTGCATTCCCGGATGTGGTACATTGAAATTTACTTGTGATCATTCCAATAGTTTTTCCCCAGGATTACAATTAATAAACTCCTCCAGACTGCGAGGAGGGCTGAACAGGCTCCTGTCCCTATCATTTATAAAAATGTAAGGAAAGGTACTTGTCAGACTCTGCCACAGCTTGAACTGCATTGCTCCCCTCTGAATCTACACCCTCTGTGCTATGTCATACAACCATCTTACATTTATTACATAAAATTTCAACTTCTCCTCCACGGTGTGATCCTCCAAGCAGCTACGTGGTGTTAGCTGTCATCTACCATTTCTCTCCAATGATCTGATTTCAAAGCTTGGGCTGGTGACAAAGCTCAAGGTTGGAACCACAGCCCAGCATGTGGCAACTCCTGGGCTCAGACCCAGGGACAGTAGGAAGGAGACACTACCCTGACATTTCCATCCTCACGTAAGATAGCTAAGAACAGACTTGGAAGAATTTATTCTTCCATTTACTCCACGTAAACAAGGAGCCAGCCTCCACTCACCTCTTCAGTCCTGCTCTCCACCACTTCCCCCTTTGTTTTCATTCCTTCCCGATTACACTGAGAATAGCCGGTGCAGGGCACAGACATGCATTGCAAACTCATGGGAATGAGAAGATTTGAACCTATTTTTACTTTTTTCCTCATTAGGACTGAGGTTGCTTCATCTCAGTACCCCTTTGCTTAGATCCAAAATGATCCAGCTCTAAGAACGACTGTCCATGCTTCCAAGAGCTGCCTTGAAGACCAGATAAAGAATAAAACTCAAGTTCTTTGAAATCTTCAAGTCGCCAAGCATAAAGTGTGCAAAAATGAGAGCAGCATGCTTGTCATAGGCGGCACCTGTGATGCCCTGAGCAAGCTCCACTGTCCAGCACTTGGGTCGTGGACGAGTCCATCTCTTTGAGCATGGGCTGCCTGCGTTCAGCCACATCCAACAAGTAGAATTTGCCACAAGCAGCAAGAAGGCTTCGAAGATCAAGTTTTACAAAAGCCTCTGCACTCGGCTTTGGCTGCTGTCCTCTGCACCCCACAGCCACTTGTTCAAGGGCACCATGTCTGAGAGGCTGAGTCTGCCAACCCCCTCCATCAGCAGCACTTCCAGCCAGCAACCCCGCCGAGGGGCTCATCAAAGCTTCTGGACCAAGTGTTGGGTCCTTTTCTTCCCTGTGAGTTCAGGGTCTTACCACCTCTGCTCAGCATGATGATGACCTCTGATCATTTTTCCTTAGTCCTGTTTGCAGTACTTCATGGTCACTTTTACCTTGGGGGTGGACATATGCATAGCACATCTTAATTCTTTTCACCCCCTCTTCCAACCCTACATCCTCTCCTCATTTGCCAAAGATCTAGCTCCCTGTTTCCCACTGTTTCTTGTATTTTATCCCTCAAATTATTCACACTTCTCATATCCAGGAAGCCATGCAGTATCAAGGCTTGTGTGTCTGATTCATCTCGCAGACACAGTGGCCTCAAGGGACATCCCTTCTCCTATTAATGACTCAAGTGCATCGTTCTCTATGGCAGAATAGTACTCCATCATACACAAATAGTATATTTTCTTTATTCATTCGTTTGTGATGAAAGTCTGAAGTTTCAAGTCCTTGACAACTATGTAGAGATGTGTCCTTCCCCCTGACCTGTCACACTCATGGAGCTGGGGAGACCCTGTCGCTCACCCTCCATCACCTGGGCTGCTCCAGCCTGGAGAGCAGACTGGTCATTTCCAAGATTTAGCTATCATGCATCACGCTTCTCTAAGCACAGATCCACAGGGATTGCTATCACACAACAACTCTACTGTTTTGGAAGCATCTGTGAAAGGGTCCAGGTAGGTCACATGGAATTTCCAGTTTGGGTTTTTTGAGGACTTTCTACCACTATGAAAACTGCTATCATAGTTAGACCAGTTCACGTGTTCAACTGATTCTCTCTGCCTTGTCCTCCTTTTATGTTTCACATCTTCAGCCTAGAGCCTCTGTCCAGCACAATCTACTTTCCAGGAAGAGGCAGGAATTCTGCAGGCCTCCTGGTCACATGGCAGTATAATATAGAAGAGGACAGTTCTTGTACTGACCATGAGTTGAACGGTCTTCACCCCAATATGGTCCCCTGTGGTGCACTGCCTGGCCACAGACCCAAAAGCAATAGGGCAAACTAACTGTCAGAGGAAACCTGCAAAACTGTGAGCCCAAATAAACCTTTCTTCTCCTTCAGTCTACTTTCCACAATCATCTGTTACCGTAACAGAAAGCTGACAGACACAGTGTAACTCAGGGAACACTATTAACTTAGGAAAGCATGTGGAGGACAGGTGGCAGCTTTTATATTCTATCTTTACTATATGTTGGAGCAATCTTATTTATTGATATATTTAGTTAGGTATTTTCCCTTGTGTAAGTTACATTTCAGTATGTTTAACTTTTCTTTGTGTGTGTTCAGCATATTCCAAGATATAAGCAGTGCTTCTGCACAGTTTTCAGCATTACTAATAATTCCTGTAAGCCCATTTATTCCAGCATGTGTTTTGTCTCTATTCTTCAATTGCTGAAATCCACCCATGGTTCGGCCTTTATTTTGCACATACCTGTACCTTGTGTCTTTGGAAATGTGTTAAATTAATCGTCCTGATAACCACAGCGGACCACAGGAGTGATGTAAAGCTCCCTGCGGCTTCTGCCTTTGAGAAGCTCTTCCCCACCTGCTTCCCTTTTCAACTCGATTGTGTTGCCTCTCTAATGATGCTGTCATTTTAGTATTAGCCACAGTAAACACTAGAAGAAATAAAAGTATTGTGGAAATGGGCACACTCCCCGGAAACACTTAATATGGGCTCAGGAGAATGAGGTATGGAGATGCCCTCATCCTGCCTTACCGCAGAGGCTGCCCTTCATTAATTTGGTTAATGCAGCCTCGCTTCCATATGTATCTCTGCTCATTTCCAACCCTGGGCTAAAGCTCATGGGGAATAACAGAGAGGACCACTGTGCAATGTGTGTCAGTAGCACTTTTGCCCTAAATTTATAACTAAGACCAGGAGATGGATACGACAGTAATTTGCACCTAAATGAAACGCAAACAGCTCCAGGGGCCCCAAAGATGAGATGTGCTGAGGAGCTTGTTGTTTATCAGGATTCTGCACGAAAAGCTCCCTGAACTGTGTCCCTGGGCAGCCGACCACTAGATCCTGATATTAAACAGACTGGGTGAGGTGCTGAGGCTCCTGCGCAGAACAGAAGGTGGCTCAGGGAAGCCTCTGAAGTTGCCCACAACAAAGTATCTTCGATGAAAGAGCCACTCTTCCTGCCTTTCTGCCGTGGGCATTAAGACAGTGCACTCGGTGCGGAGCCTGTGTCCTTCAGGAATAGATGGCATCCTTTCAGCTTTCCCAAATGCAGAAGGAGGATAATTAAAACCAACCATCTCATCTCAGAGATGTGTGAAGATTAATAAAATGATTTCTGGAAAGGTCCCTGAGCTTTTGGAAAGAAGAATGCAACACACAGAGTGTTACTCTGTGGTTTAATTTGTAGTTGTGTGAGGCAGCTTATAATCACTTTACATCAAATGAAAAACATAATTAGTGCTACATTACTACTTCAAAGGTCATTGTATATACAAGGCAACAAATGTAAATTCTGAGGATTTAATCATGAATTAATTTATGGCACAGCATATGTTATGTATATTAGGATATAGATTTTAGAATTTGGCTAATAATGAAAATGAAATAAGTACAATGCTGGCAAATTACTTGATTTTCTTCAACTTGAAACTAGATGAAAAAAATGAAGATATCTTTTTCATTCTATTTCTTTGTGGATTTCAAGTTAAGGGCAATTTTCGGAAGACAACAGAACACAACACAAGAGCAAAGTTGATCCAATTATGTTGGAAAACTTTTGATCTAGTTTCAGTGGGGCTGAACCAAGGCAGGCGGGGCTGAGTGGGAAGAAAGTGAGCATGGACAGCTCTCCTGGGGTAGAGATGCTGGTTTAAGGACCATGTAATAGAAACCTGGGATGACAGGGATGATAGAAATATCATCTGAGGAGATTTGACCCTTATCACCGACAGCACAGAAGTGAAATTGTTCTTGCCTTCCAGAATCTACCCTATGAGATCAGGGATGATGACATCCAGAACATATGTCAGTAGGAGGATCAGCCCCCTACATCTGCTCCATCCAGGTTGGAGTTCCGGGCACCCATGGCTATTGAGAACTTGAAACTTGACCGGTACTGCTGAGGCAGGCTTGGGAATCCATCTGTATATTATTGCAATTCATTTACATTTAAAAATCACAGAGCCACTTGTGGCTCATTAGTGGCTGTACAGGTCTTGAAGAATGAACAGCATCAAACTTGCCATTGGCAGGAAGGGAGAAACCATCAATGAGAGAAGGCTTGGCAGCTAGCCAGGGCTCAGAGAGTAGGCGAGTATATGTTGAAAGAGAAAAGAAATAGTTTGAAAAAGTCACATGGTGAAAAAGTAGGACAAGATCTACAAAAAATTTTCTTTGTTGAAAAAGTTAGCTCAAACCCCCCTTATTCTCACAACTTCCCAGGACTGGCTGACCAGTCTCTTTTGCTGCCTGTGATCCTTTGGTATGGATTCTGGATTCCATCTATGCTATGCATTGACAGCAAAGCACACTGCCCAGGAGGCCTAAGAAGGAGGAGGAGATTTGGGTCTACTCGAGCTGAGCAGACACAAAAGCACAAGGGTGTCACGGAGTGCGTCTGCCCACTTCTGTTAGGGGCCCCACAGGAACACATCACCCCTGCTCCCAAATTACTCACTTTCCCTGAGGATTATATATAATGAAAATTTCCCTTCTATTGGAAGTTTACATTTTCTCCTACTTTAAGTGGATTCCCAGGAATAAGTAATGTGGAGTCTTGTATTTGAAGCTGCAAAAATCTACACTTAACAAAAATTAATGTGCATACAGGGTGTGCACACTGGGGATTTTGTGAAGGAAGGAAGCATCAGGTCTGGACACAGGGTAGCACTGCGTTTGTACCAGAGGTCATGTTTGTATGCAGGGCTGTGGGCCTGTTGCTTCTCATCAATAGACAGCTGTCCTTTAGGAAGCACCCCTTGGCAGTGTGCTGTGTGCCTGAGCACAGCAATGAAACCGCACCAAGCACATCCCAGCGGGGGGAGCTATTGTGTCATTCTGGGTAAGGCTTTGTTGTGACTTGGTATTGGAGTATTAGGTCTCTTTCCAGCTTTCCTGCTCTCACGCTGTGTCACAAGTGACTGATTAGATGGTTTTCCCAGTCTCGCAAGTGGAAATGTTAGGTTTGTTTCCATACCTTCTTGACAATGCCAACTCCATAGCCATCCACCCTCTCCGTGGGCTTCAGACTGCACCCTGCAGCCCCCAAGTGGCACAGGAGCTGCTTCCTGTAGCGCCTCCAACTTCCTGCTTTGGCCCAAACCTAAGCAGCAGGGTTCTGATGCTTTATCTACTGACATTGCCTAGGGTGCTACAAGAGAAGAGGCCCTTCTACCACCACCACAGAAGAAACCAAGGTTGGACTACAGGCCTCCACGCATCGTATAAACCCAGGCTGGGTGCAGTTTCTACCCACCTTGCATCAGTTCTTCCTCATTTGCCCCCTCTGGAGCACTTTCCTGGGCTCCACCAGGCCTGTCCTCCAAGAGGATGAAGTTAGAATGAGCAGGCTTAGAAACAGCTCTCCCAGCTAGGGGTGCAGTCAGGGGCGTATCCTCCCACCCCTGATGATTCCCAGGTATGATCACACCCCTGAGAAAGACCAGCACCCTTGCAGCAGGACCAGCCACTCCACAACACCTCCCTCTCCAGGCCTTCTAACCACTCCCCTCCTGGCCAAGGCATTGCACCATCCTCCAAATCTCTTAAATCAAGGCCACAACTCTGTGAGCTGCAATCACCGCCCTCTGCTCAGATGACCCAGGCCAAGTGTCCTGATGGCTTCTTGCTGCACCACTGGCAGTGAACATATGGGACCTTATACACAACCCCAGTGAAAGACCCCTGAGAGAACTGTCACAGCGCTAGAGTCACCAGAAACAACTCCTTCACCATGGAGGAAAGCCACAATAGTCACCTAGCTTCTTCTGATCCCTTTAAATGGATATTATCTCTGGAATTAAATAAAAAATTCACTTCTAAGAGATACATTGCTTCTTTCTTTATTATTCATTTATTTACTTAGGACAGAGTGTTCAGGGTTTCACTATGTAGATCAGACTCGGAGTGATCCTCTTGTGGTCAGCCTCCCAAGCACTGGTGCCCGCCACCACGCCCAGTCTCAACTGTCACCTCAGCAAGCCCTGGAGGTAGGGCTGGTTAAGCACTCCAGGAGGGCATGCATTGCTTCTTAATGTTAGAATATGAGTTGATTTCATGGTTTGGTTTCTTCTCAAAAATACTGATAGAGGGGCCAGGGAGATAGCTCAATAGAATAAGTGCTTGCCTGGCAAGAACAAGGGTCTGAGTTCAATTCCAAGTTCTGAAAAAAAAAAAAAAATGCTGGTAGAATTTGAAAGAGCATCTCCTGCCAGCCAACAAGACTGCTGGGAAATGAGCTCTGAAAATGTGCAAGTACACAAGAACACACAATGAAGAATATTCACTGCACACTGTAGGCAGTTGGGGGACTAGGACCATTTTTATTTTGTTTTGTTTTCAATGTACTTGGTTGTTACACAGTCTCACAGTGCAGCCCGGATTCCTAGTGATCCTCCTGTTTTCCACCTCCCCTGCACTAGGATTATAGGTGTGCGCCGCCAAGCTAGGACTCTGTGGCCAGCTTAGCATGCCCAGGGGCCGGGCTGGCAAGGAGCATTTTAAAATGAGAAAAACAGAAAGAATCTATGCTGACAGAAAACAGGTGCTATAGCCTGAATGTGTTCCCTAAAGTCCTTGTGTTGAAGCTTAATCTCCAACATGATAGAATTGGAAAGCAGAGGTTTTCTGAGATGATTTATGTCAGGAGATCCTTTGTGGGTGGGCTTTGGGCTCCTCAGGTGGGCTGGCAAGAGCAGATTTCCTTTTTCCTATCCCTCCATATAGTGTGAGGGTCTGGAACACCTTCTGAGGAGCTGAAAGTAGCAGACATCAAACCCACCAGCACCTTGACCTGGACACCAGCCTCCAGATTGAGTAGAAGTAAGCTCATGTCCTTCATAAACTACCCATCTCGGCTGACACAGACTCAGATCGGCTGCCATTTTTCCCTACAATACTGTGGGAAGAACAAAAGAACATGAATATGAGATGAAGGGAAATTAAAAGCAATTTGAGTCCATAATAATTCAAGTAGTGATATTGCATTCATAATTGAAAGTGAGGAGCTGGGGAAGGAGCCAGTGGCATAAGCACCTGCCTGACAAGCACAAGGTCCTGAGTTAAATCCCCAGTATCCTCCCCACTAAAGAAAATTATGAATATAACTGAAAGTGAGTCTGTTCAGCTAAGTTTATAAGGGTGAAGCCAGGAAGGCCACTCAAAAAGGTGTCCCCCGTGCTAGTCTCTAGAGTAGCAGGTGGTCTAGGAAAAAAGCTGAGGAGAACAGGGGCATCTGTGCCCAGTTTGGGACAGACAAGGTGCTGGACAGGAAATCAAGCCAACAGACCCATCAGCACTAAGTGGTAGGTGCTTATTTTTCCACTTCCGGCCCATTTAGCATGGCAAATACTAAGCTGGCACAGGACACACGCCTTTCATTCCTCCATATTTGCTTTAGAATCACGCACATGGACTTCTTTTTGTTTTCTTTTTTTAACTTTTATCTATGTATTCATTTGGTACAGGGTCCAGCCGAGCAGCTCAGACTCGCAGTGCTCCTTCCGTCTCACCGCCCCAGCGTGGGTTTGCAGGCATACTCCCCCACACACAGTTTCAGGGGCTGGAATGGCTCCCAGAGCCAGCACGGCTTATGGCACCAGGGAATGAAACCAGGTCCTAGCACTTGCCAGGCAGGAGCTTAGGCCACCAGGCCCTCTCCCCAGCCCACTGTCTGGGCATTTTGGTGTGCTTCCTTTTACTTGGGTAATCCCACATGTTGGCAGTGCATGGAGCCAGAACCTCAGGAAGGTGCTTTCCCTAAGCTCTGGGTGGGACACAAGCTCTCAAGTCTTCCTAATTTAGCCTCATATTCTGCCCAATTGCATTTTCCCTTTACAAACTGTTTAGGCAAACGTAAAGACTATCATCCAATTATATAATTATAGAGAAAAATAAAGTCTTTGAGTAATAACTTGATGTGAAACCCTCCTCGATAAATTTAACTTTCCAATTTTTTTAAGATTCCAAACTGTTCTTCAAATAATCTAAGCAGAAAATATTATCTACTCTTTCATCTGGGTTGTAAATTTATAACTTCATGTAAAAAGATAGATAAATGCTACAAAAATACTTTTGAGCTGAAAATATAACAAACTAGAAAAGAAAAGTAGTTGGGAAAAATTTAAAGATAAATGCAAACTAATACAAGTCATAGAATTAAAATAGTTCAAGAATGGTGAATAATTTTAATATGTAAATTGAATTTCAAAATATTTCTTTTAGGCTTGTTTTTAGATATTTCATACAAACTTAGAAACAACATTAAAATATGATTGCATCATTTATTAAAGAATCACGATTAGCATGATTGTTTTACTAAATAATATAGAAGTATTTGCAGAAATAACTAAAATAACATTAAGCATTACTATTGTAAGTTGATTTTAGATACATGCATGGAAAACACTTGGGAAAAACAATGAAAAATTAGACAAGCAAAAGCTTAAAAATGCTTAAAGTTTGGAAAATTGTGATTCATGAAAATTTCCCAAATGTTAAAAGCTCGCAGCTTCTCCTATGACCCCGCTTGTCTGTCCGTGGACCATCTCGCAATCTGTTCCAGCTGCCAAGGGCCCGTGTCACACCCCCACATGCTCCCCATCACACCCAGTTCCACTGATTCAGTGATCTGCTGTCAATCAGGGCCTAAGATGTTAATATTTGTCCTGGATCTTTCAAGAAAGAGGTTCATCCACGTATCACAGTGTTATAACCATTCTACTTACTTTTAGTCATTGTCCTTAGTGTCCTACTGTCCTTGACTTACAAAACTTTTCATATGTGTATTTGTATCAAAAAATTAAAACCAAGACCTTAAGGTTGCCTCTTGTCTGGGGTATTAGCAGCCACTCAGATTTAGAACACACTCCTTGTGGATGAGGCGAAAGCACCAGGTAAGACTCAGAAGAGACGGGAACAGAAAGTGAGGCTGAAGCACAGCAAGGCGCTCTCTAGGGTCCTTTCCACACCACCTGGTGTGGGAGGTGGTCACTGCAGAATTCTGTAGTGGAGCTTTTCTGGATGGTGCGATGTTCAGTGTGGGATGGCCCCTTGAGCAACGCTTAGAAGAACGTTGGGGACAAGACAACATCAGCCATTAAGGCAAGTTAGTGAGAAACCAATTAATCAGTCAAGGAAAGCAAAATGTAAAAATATAAAGGAGCTAGAATCCAAACTTGCACTCTGTGTGTGGGGGACAAAGGGTCTGATGCCCGGCTGTTACTTCTAATCTCAAGGGACATTCTGGGTCTGGACCCCAGTTTCCATGTCTCCTGTCCCTCAGGAGGCCACCTTTTCACTATCCTCTCTGCTCCCATCTCTCCTGAAGTGATGGTGCAATAGTGAGAATTATTTTAATGTAAGTCATCAAGGTCAGGCACCCCTAAGATGGGCAGCTTTACCTCCTCATGCTCTGTAATCAGTCATGAAAATTATAGCCTCTGAATGATAATTCATTCAGAGGATCTAGACCCAGGAAACACAAAACACCAGTGCTTTGACCTCAGAAAACATGAAATGGCTGCAGTCCTGCTGTTGCTCAGGATGCTGAGTTCCTGAAAGGCAGACAGCAGGCAGGGGAGGAAATGCAGGACCCCTGTAGCACTGCCTATTGCTTTGATCTCTGACAAAACAGATTATTTTAGAAATCAGAGGGCCACTGGGAGATGGTGCCCTGTAGTGTGGAGGGTTTTCAGGGAAAATGTCTGCAGCAATGTTCCCTGAAACCTCTGAGAGACAGTGGTCATCACACAGTGGGTGTGGAGAGGAGCCATGAATACCCATGTTGTGAACCATTGTGGGTGAGTCACCCAGCTTTTCAGCATGATGAAAAAAGAAAATGGAGAAACAAAGAAAAAAAGGTTAGTAGAATAAGGAGGAGAAAAGCATTTGGAGGAGTGAGATTTGTTGCAAGTGAGGCATGATGGCAAGCGGAAGGGAATCTCAACCATCCTTCCAAGAGAGCATGGAGGTGGGCTTAGGCTCCCCAAGGGCACAGGACACTCAGACAGGATTGGATGAGGAAAATCAGACCTCAGGCTGGGTGAGGTGGAACAGGAAGTGCAGAGAACAGGGTTGTATTATCAAGATTTATGAGGAAACTAAACAGAGTCAAACACAATCAAGATGGACCACAAGAAGGAATGAACTCATGAGTGCCCCATGTGTGAGCACCACAGTCAACATCCTGCAGAATTAAAGGCTGCCTGTGAGTGCTGACTACAGCCAAGCTTGCTAAGCTTGGAGTCTCTATGGCAAACACACATTCACAGAAGTGTTGCAGAGTCCTCCAGGGGAGCGAGGCGTCCTCAGCACGAAAGTGGGCGGTGAAGTGAGAACAGTGCAGGAGGAAGAGTGAGATGTGCACTCGCACTTGAAGCGACTGCATGAAGGGCTTGAGGACAGACAAGAAGGAAGATTGGAGCTGGTAAAAGAGTGCAAGGGAAGGAAGAAAGAGGAGAGGAAGCTCCTGAGAGGGAGCAGAAGCCCTCGGCATCCTGCGCATGTGCAAGAATCTGCCCAAATGGAGCTCACATCTCTACAACCAGTATGCTCAGCTAAGACCTTTTAAAGACCATACGCCCTATCCATGAGGCATTGTGGGATGTCTACTGTGGTTCACATGTGTCAATTTATGCGTATTTGTATTACCTACAACTTAAACACGTCTGTGTGCACAAACATCAATAAAAATAATATTTGTGGGGAAAACAATCAAGGAGGGAAAAGACTGATTTGAGCAGCTGTTCAGAGGATGAGGAAAGCCTGAAGAGTGTTTGATGAGTACAGAGCTCATTTCCATCCCTGAAGAAGACATGAAAGCAAGCGATGAGAAGGCATAATCAGAGCCGAGGAGGAGGCCTGCCGGCAGCCACGCAGCTGGCCGCCTTCTTCCAGGCAAAATTAACTAAAGATGTTTCCACAAGCAGTGTGCTTGAACAGGGAAAATGCCAAGATGCCATTCTGCTTTATCTAGGAAAACTGGAACAATGAGAACAGTAAGGATAATGTTATTAACAACAGACAAATGTGTATTTGTTGAGCTTCTCGAACCATTCATTGTAGTTATTTCTGAAAGCTCTAAATGCTTTATTAATGTCATCATTTCCAATCATCATGCCTGGTTCAAAGACAAAGACCAACAGCCCACATGTGTCAGGGTAGAAACTCAAAGCCACGTAGCAGAAATGAAACTAGTTCTTGAAAGATTTTTTTTAATTGAAAATAGAAAGCTAGATGAATATAATAGAAAATCTTCTCCTTCACAATCATAAAGGGGATAATTTGCCTGCTCCAAAAGAAACAAAAACAGGCCAGCGAGATAGATCAGTAGAATAAGCACTTGCCTGGCAAGCACAGGGTCCTGAGTTCAATCCCCAGTACCGCAAAAATAAATAAATAAATAAAGAGCAAAAGAATATAACGAGGAAGGACTTGTGCAGAGCACAAAGGTGACCAGGAAATTTAATGTAGCCCTTTTAATAATAAATACAAATAAATTACTTTGTCTGTCAAAGACAAAATCTTCCCTCTTAAGCCAAATCTGATTCCAAAAACATATTTTTTGGAAAAATACAGCAAAAACAAGGAGGTGAGAAAAAAAGAAGAAGGCTGGCCAGGTAGCTCAGCAGACTAGAGCGTCTGCTTAGGCAGAGCACAGCAGCAAGTGTTCGATTCCCTGCCTGTAGCCCCAGCCCTGCCTCCAGGGCGTGTGAGACCAGGCATGGTGGTGCACACCTATAATTCCAGTGCTTGGGGAGCTGAAAACAGGAGGGTCACTACGAGTCCAAGCTACATAGTGAGACCCTGTGCATCCTGCCACTCTGCCCTGAATGCAGAAAAAAAGAAATAAGAAAATATAGATTTAACAAATATAATAAAAGAAAACCAAAAATTACAAGTATAGTGTCAGAGTAAAACAAATTCGAGTGCAATATGTAAAATAAAGGATAATTTCATTTTTTGTATTTTTATAAAAGATAATTCTATAAAAATTATTATTCTTAGGAATTGTTTCCATAGACATATACCCATTTTTATTAAAACACATTACTTATAAACTGCCATTTATGTAACATTAAGGGAAACAAATGCACAAATGTGTCAGTTGTCATCAGCGCGCCGTCACTGTCTATTGTGGACAGTGAAAATAATTAGAAAGCTAACATAATTAATATTAAATCGATCGAATTCATTAGATTTTTGTGTTCAACAGACAGAAGTTCTCTTCATTTGTGTCATATTTGGACATTTACAAAATTAAACATAGAAAAACTCCAAAAACTCCCAAGGGAATGAAGCATATAGTCACATACTCTGAGTGTCTTTATAATAACCTAGAAATATATAAATATTTTTAAAAGCAGAATTCTAATGTAAAGAAGAAATGTAAACTATAATTTATTGAATATGTGCAAAATTATAATATTAAGTCAAATACATTGTGAGAGTTAATTGTGATTGTTGGCGTCTGGATTACGAGATGCCAGGCAGATTGGCAAAGCACGCTTCCGAGTATTTGCATGGAGGTGGGCTTGAGATGATTGGCATGTGGGCCAGCAAGTGAGGGGAAATGATAGGAGAAACTGTCCAATAGGCTCACAGCCTCACGAAAGGACAGGAGGAAAAAGGAAGAAGTCAGCCCTGCATTTGAAAGACTCCACTGTGCTGAACACATCAGCTGCTGCCCAACCTGCGGACCTCAGACTCCTGTTTCTTCAGGCCTCTCTGGGGAGCTGTGGACCACCATCTTGGGCCACTGCTGCATGGTTGGTGCCTCTCAGGCTACCGCTGGCAGCTTCCTGCAAGAGCAGCAATGTAGGAGACTGGTGTGGACCACACAGCTTCTCATCCTCCAGGCCCAGCTCACAAAGTGCTCGCATACCTTTCTAAAACATGTTGATTTTGTTCCTGCAGAGAGCCCCAGCAGATACCTACATACAGGTGACTTTCATTTTCTCCTTTTCTTCAGGTTGCATTTTTAATATATGTAACACATTGTGTGTGTGTCTTTAGCGATATTAATCTGTGATACACTAAATGTAAATTTAGCAATATCAGAACCATCACATTGAAGGGAGAAACTCAAATTTTAAATAACATCTTGCCCAGAATGCCCGGCAGGACCAAGCAGACATGTCCAGATGGCCCAATAATACAAAACTCTTTCCTCTGTGCAAGCCCCTGTCTTTACTGCCTTTAGGCAAACAATCACCTTGCAACGTAACTTCAAATATAACTGAGCACTTCTTTCTGTGGAAAACTCATGCCTGTTTAACTGCTGGCCTTGCAGCATATCTTAACATGTTTAAACTCCTTAGCAATACATGATGTCACTGAACCCTCCAATCACAATGCACCAAATCTGCCTTTGTACCTCCCAGCATTCTTGCCCTATAAGAGTCTCAAAACCTGGCAGCGGTTGAGGCTGACTTTTTGGGACAGAGCTTAATCGGGTCCACTGGTGCAATAAACTGTCTTCTTGCTGTGGTTGACCTGTTTCGTGTAGCGGCATCGTGGAACTTTGGAGAAAGGTGAAAACAATATCAAGAAGACACATCAAAGCCACACAGACTTTTAAAGGGCAAAGAACTGCTAATGTGAATTTGTCGAACATGTAGGTGAAGAATTTATATAAAATATAACAAAAACTCTAGGAAAGCATGAAGAAAGAAGGGACACAGAGTGTATCAGTAAATTGGAGCAGTTTAATTGGTTCTTTGCAAATGATAAGAACTCAATAAAATCATAATGCATGAGGCAAAACTAATAGGAAAAACCATTGTGCATATATTCATTACCGAAGACAAAAACTGAAACATAATCATAGGTTTCGCTGACCTTTTTGAAGATCAGGACATACTAATACCAGGTAAAACTTTATGCTGACATTTTATAGCATGGCTTAATGAAACTAAAAATAAATAGCTAAAATTAATATTTGTATCAAAGCTGAGCAAATGAACTAATTATCTTAAAATAAAAACTTAAGATTTATATCCACAAACAATGCTGATCCCAATTTATGTAGTTCAGTTCTTTTAGAACATTAAAACAAAGAAAAATCTTGGAGTTTTTTCAAATATATATATGGTACTAAAGAGTAATAATCATTTTCTTCAATAATCCTGATGCTAATATCTGGCAAAATTAGTGATTCAAGATAAAAATGCAAGTTCATTTCATTTGTAATAAAAATTGAAAATGCTACAGGAGCTAATTCACCTCTATGCACCACGAACAATATGCACCAGCAATGTGCATCAGTGATAAGCATCATGCATTTACCTTCCAGGAAGGTAAAAGACTTTCCCATCAGGAAACAGAGTATGTGAACTGTTCTGTCAACAGGAAGAACATCTGCATGGGCCAAGAAGCACAGTCCTGGGAGCAGGCAGCCCAAGACCTGCAAAGGCGCCTCCCCACTCCTCCCCGACCAGGTGTGGTGCACAGGGTCAAGGCTCCTTCAAAGCCTATGAAAGAGAAGGAATTTGTTGCCCCTTGTGGTTGTTAATACTCATCTTCCTGAGACCTATTTTTCTAGCACTACATCTATTGGCAAAAAGCTAGAATGATTGGCCATGGCAATGGAAATATATATCAGTCTGATGTGGTCGGTGAAAAATAATTAGAAATATAATGCAATTAATATTAAATTATTGACTCACTAAATTTCGTATTCACTAGACAGGAGTTTCCTTCCTTTGTGTCATCCTTGAACATCCTTGAACACTAATATATGTCAGTCATTAGGGCTCAGTTATCTCTGTGGGTTCTAGGATTCCCAGTCCTTCTCCCCTCAATAAATAGCAAATCCCATGCATGTGCAAATACTTATGTAAGATGGCACAGTACTAAATGTTGCCTGCACCTAGTCTCCTATATATGATAAATCATTGCTACATTATTTATAATACCTACTACAATGGAAATGCAATGTCAACATTGCAGAAGCATGATTGTTAGGGAGTAATTATAAGAGAGATGTTTGGTACAGATGCATTTTCTTCCCAATATCTTAACCCTTCAGTTGACTGGATCCACAGATGTGAAACCCACGCATATAGACAGTTGACTGTCACTGGGAAATACCTTCTGGTCCTTCTAGCCAGTTTAATGAAACCACAAAAACAAGTGAGATATAAATGGAGGAAATGGAAGTTATTCTACAGTGACAAGATGGCCCATCTATGAAATCCGAGACTCAACAGAAAAACGAATGAATAAAAATACTTAGAAAACAAGTATGTTGCTATAAAAACATGCGTGGCCCTGCATTCCGATTCTTTCCTGGCATCCAACTCACTCCATGCTTGAAATCTTCCTGATGCTAAGGATCTGCTGGAGCTAAGGTGAGCCACTTGATTTGGGTGCACTAGAAAGAGAACATTTGGTCCGTGTCAAGAGGCAAGACATTGAATTATCTCCAATGTCCACGGACGCCATTACATCATCAGCCATCATAATTACGCAAGGACGTCTCCATGGCAATCCAGGTCTGAGGCTTTGTAGAGCTAGCAAGAGCTGAATCCTCTGAGGTCCCCGTTACCTGCTGACCATCCAGCATCTAGAGAGGACCGGAAGCTACACACACACACACCTGTGCCCACGCGCTCATACGTCTTTTCTAGTTACCCAGGAAGTGCGAATGTTTCCGTCACTTCTGTGAGCTGCTCAGGCAGACTACTTGAACTGGAGGAGGGAGTTTGGGGAGCTTCACATTGTATCCAGACAGAAGGATGATCTGGGCTTGGAGTAGGTGGCCTGAGGAGGGGGGACAGTGGGACTCAACCTCCACCTGTGGGATGTGGAGCCATCTTCAGGTTACCAGTCAGAGCTGAAGCTTGCAGAGGACCCCCAGCTGGTGTGCACTGCAGAACTAATTCCTTGTTTGCTGGTGTAGAGAAACACTCACCACTTTTGAGTTCACAGAACTCTTTTGTGTTGATCATGTTGTAAAAACAAATAAAAAACAAAACAGGCTGTTTGAGGGGTTTTTCTCTGATATAAATGGCCAACTCTAAACTGTACACATGCTTAACACAAGAGAACTTTCTCCTATACCAGAAATAACTTATTAGTGAGTGTAACTGAAAATATTTCCTCCTTCAAAGACGGTGCAAAAACTAGCCAGAACCAAGTTTCAAACAATGTAAGACCTATGTTGAGAAAATCTAATATTTTGAGGTAGAGAATGCTGTGGGACTTCAGGGAAGGTCTAAAATATTCTAGTTGATTGAAAAGTACAATTTTGTAAAGCTATTGATTATCCACATATAATTGAAGTTGCAGTTTGTAAATACTTAGAGATATAACTGTCCTAGTAATCTAATATGATGGAACCAAATTATCATTATAATTTGAAATGTGTCATATAAAATTGTAATGGTGACTATAGACCAATATAGCCTGGGTATCTAAAAACATTTAGCATATGGTAAAAGTGATATTTCACATGAATAGAAAAGTAGAAAATGCAAAAAATTCTGTTATAGCAATTGGCTGACTGGATATTTACTTTTAGGAAAATGTTCCCATTTATGAAACTAAACTAATGCAAAAAATATCATATGCCAAAAATATAAAATGAAAGCTATAAATGAATTCATGAAATATCAAATGACTTCAAAATCTAGCACAGCAGAATGTAAAATACCTTTCCAGGTAAATCAGAGATCCAGATTCACAAAGTGCATGGTCCTATTGCATAAAATTTACAATGTTTGTGCACCAAAACAGAGATGTGTGTGTCATAATTGCAGACTTGGAACAGCAAGTGGTTAATCACTTCAGGAATAAACCAGGGTGAAGTTTTGGAAGCATAATTGTACAGAAGCATCAGAACCCATAAGAGTCTCCATAATACTTCATCTTCGAGTTCCCTTCAAGCAATGATTTCTAAGAAATTAATCAAATGTATTCTCAAAGTCTAAGGTTCTCACAATGTGCATCAGAACACAGTTTAAGATGACTTTTTGAAGGCATCAGTTTGGTGGCGCCCAAGAACTCGGTGCTTGGGGAAAGTGTGGGCTGTCACCTTCTGTGCTTTGTACCTGGATGTATAGGGAGAAGAGAGAAGATTCAACTTCCTGCTTGCCCCTCTTCCCTTTCCGGGTACTGCAACCCGCCTCACCCAGCCTCTCCCTCTAAGCATGGGAAAAACATGTAAGCAAATTTTTTTTTATAAACAGAGGGGCAAAATTAATGAATTACTCTAACAATCCGATTATGTGTGGACAACAGAACATGCACGTGGACGTGCGCAAGGGTGCACGGTTGGAAGAACGTGTGTGGATGCCGTAAAGCTCCTAATCGTTTGTGAGACAGACAGCTGACCAGCAAAGCTTTCTTCTTCCTTTGTATTATTGTCTTGGATCAGATCTACAGGATGCAGACTAGGAGAGAAAGCAAAAGAGGAGCACACGGAAATTCGGCACACATCTCCTCCGCACAGGGGAGCAGCCAGGATTCCTCGGGGTGAGAGGCTGACAGAAGTCACACAAATGTCTGTTGCTCCTACAGAGTGCAGGAGCTGGGGGTCTCCTCTGAGTTTCCCCAGATTGAAGCGAGGGGCTGGGTCTGTGACTCCGGGAGTCTTCAGGCACTACCTAGGGCTCAGAGGGCCAGCCAGCTGGGAGGCCCCAGCAGGCAGCTCTGCCACCGTGCCCACTGTGGCCTGAAGTGTGGCCAAGGTGCAGGAAGGGGGTACCTGGGAAGAGCCTTCCAGGGACCACAGGAAGAATACTCGCCAGCAACGCGCAAGTGCTTTTGGGGCTCTCGGGCAGGGTGGTGAAGAGGAGCAAGACTCCCTGTGTGTCCCAGGCCAGGTCCTGCTGTGAGTCAGCAACAAGAACTGAAAACCTCTAACAAGTTTTTGTACATTCCAAGCGTGCTCATAATTGAGGGCGAGGCGGGAGTGGGAGGGAGAGCAAGACCCAAGAGAGAGGAGTGGCGGATCAAGAGTTTCCACTTCCGGGTCATGCATGGTCCAGGTCCCTTTCCCCAGTGGCGCTCTCCTGCTCTAACAGAGCCCCACCTCCTAACAGCACATTCAGGGTGAAACTCATCAGGGGATTAATGCGCTAAGGACTTCAGCACAAGAGCACAGTGGAGCTCCATCCCAAGCCCCACTTCTGAATGCAGGAACCTCTGGGGCTATGGAAAGGAATTTCTTCTCCATCCAGAGACCCAGGGATCTGTCTGGCTCAGCAGCTTCAACTGTGGGACTCTGCTTCCTCAACCAGAGGTGGTGCAATTCAAGAGTGTTGGATCCACTGTCTCCCCTGCGGTGATGCAGCTTCTTCTCTAGACTCTCATTAGTCAAACCAGTCATACTAACACAATGTAATGATACTGGGCAGGAAAGAACAGTTCTTCAAGAATCAGGAAGAAGGAGCTGGCGAGATGGCTCACTAGAATATCTTCCCTGGCAAGTGCAAGGGCCTGAGTTCCATCCCCGGTTCTGCCAGGAAGAAAGAAAGAAAGAAAGAAGAAAGAAAGAAAGAAAGAAAGAAAGAAAGAAAGAAAGAAAGAAAGAAAGAAAGAAAGAAAGAAAGAAAGAAAGAAAGAAAGAAAGAAAGAAAGAAAAGAATCAGGAAGAAGGTGCAGTGAGGACGCGGTGGTTTTCAGGACTTGGACCAGGTCAGTGGCTCCTGTTGCTATTAGTATCAACAAAGGCGCCCCGCACACCTGCCCCACTGTGACCAGGCCCTCCATACCATGTCTGGCCTGGAGCCAGCCACCTGTGGGCAGAAATCCCCCAAGCTGCATCTCGCGTGAATGCTTCGACCTTCGGGGTCTGTGTGTTAAGAACTTCGTCCTAGCAACAGTAAGGTGACTGTATTTTCCCAAATCAGAAACTGGGTCCCTAAAATGCAGCCTGGAAGACACTTAGCTTTTTACACTGGACTGAGCAAGAAATAAAGTATTATTTCACAAGCTGATTCTTCTATTGTTTACTAGATGCATCTATTATAGTACGTAGTGCCATTTTCACAATTATACTTTTTTAGGGGTCTTTCTGAGTTTTGCAAACTCTCTGCAGCTAATACACAAAACCACATAACTTCACAGAGATTATTTCTGAGGGTGCCTGACATCCCCCCTCAGGATCTTCAGTGCTCCAAGTGTCGCAGTCCTGGTACAGCTTTTATGAGCATTTTATCTCACCCAGTGCCTGATCCCTGCTGAGGGTTTGGCAACTCAGAGTCCACTGAGGGCTTCAGTTAAAACTCAGGTTTGGATTTAGAAAGTTACAAATTCAGGATCTACAGAATAAATGTCCTTGCTTGCTTACAGCCTGTGGACTAGGCCACGGGCTATGCCACATAAAGTGACACAGAGATTGCTCTCCCTTTAAGCCCCTGAAAACCCCTGGGAGTGTAACTGGAAACCTTGGCCTTTCCGTGGCCCCTACATTGTACAAATGGTGGAGCAAAAGCCAAGCCAGTAGTTCATTGCTGTGTTCAGAATCCTACCATGACTTAGAAGCTGTAATACTCTTAAAGATGTTTATGGACTGTGATGATTCCATTTTTTAAATATATTTTTAAGGAAGGGTCTACAGAGTGGTCAGGGTCTTACTACTAGATTGGAGTCATAGTGATCCACCTGTTTGCAAGTTGGGATTACAGGCATGCCACCACGCCCAGTCTTAATTGCTGTCTCAGCATGACCCAAGGGCCCAGCGGGCACAACAGAACGGGCGATCAGCCTGCTTGCAGGCACTTTAATCCGCTGAGCTATTTGGCTGGCCCTGGAGAGCATGCATGTTTTAAACTTTAAGTAAAACAAAAAATTTTCAAGTAAAAATTTTGAAATGGATTTCTTATTAACAATCTTACATTAGACTAGACATTACCTAATTCTATGTAATTTTATAACATCTATGGCACGCACTATTGTGTCTATCATCATCAGAATGTTGGATTATGCATAACATATTTCACTAATCTGCATGTAAAATATTATTCAATGTTTTATTATTTCCCACTATGTTACCTATAAATCTCTTTAAGATACTGACTGTATTGTTGTTTAAACTCAAATTTTAGTGGAAATATGATTTACATACCATAATGTAGTCAATGTCAGAAGTTACAAATGATGCATTATATGTAGCACATTTATAAGTCAGTTAACAAACAGATGCATTAGGCATTGTTCTACCTTTTTAAAAACTTGAAATTTGTAATTAGAAAACCTTAGATTTTCTAATCTAACTAATCTGAAATATAATTTCTGTAGGTCTCTTGAAAAAGATTAAGCCAGGAAACCATCCATTAAAAATATTTATTTTATAATTCAATCTATTCAAAACAATAGGTTCCTATCTCAGAGAGGTGTCAGAAATGCTTGATTATATGTAGGGAAGGACTGTGAAGGCTTCTGGGTTGGATAACATCTACATTTTCTCAGGCGGAGATATAATAATCGATTCCAAACACTGAGACATAGAGTAGGAGATTTTAAATTGAAATGTTGATGGCACTGCAAAGTGTTGGGCCTCATAAATTATTATTCTTTTTTGAGAATAATACTTTTAGACATTTTATGACAATTTTACCACAGTGAGTCTGATAGCGCTAACTGCAAGATATTTATGGACTATAACACCTTGTATACCATTGATCAGACTATAAACTAGTAACCTTTTTTTTATGTTTATGTTTTGGTGAAACCAGGGATTGAACTCAGGCCCTTTTACTTGCCAGGAAAGCACTTATTCCACTGAGCCATCTCCCTTGCCCCTATCTTTTTTTTTATGTGCAGAATATATTTACTGGGGAAAAAGGATCTCCTGTCTGGGAGAGGGACAGGAAGGGGGCCTCAAACAGGTGATCCCCACTAGTGACCTGTTAGCTAGGCATTAAATATTTGCTTTTATTTTACATTTATAAATCTCTAAGCTTGTTTCAGTCTTTGAGATGAGTTTTATAACTAATTTTATGGCCTATGCTGATTTTTCCACTTAATGCTATTTTGTAGGGAGGAAAAAGATGACAGCAATGTCAAAATTCTCTGAAACAGCAACATTTAAAGAGCTGGTGAAAATGGACCCTCGTGGGGCCACGTTCAATAAATCATCTGAGGCAAATAGCTAACTAGGTGTAATTATTTTAATACATATCATTAGCCACGTTTTGTTGGCATGCATTTCCACTTTCACGTTGCTTCCTTGTTTCTAGACCAGGACATATTTCAGTGCTATGATTTCTTCCTCCTAATGTGACTATTATTTGTGCTTTAGGAGTGATTTGTAGATTTTTTCTAGACAGGGGACAGGAGGCCCTTCATAGTCTGATATTTATAGGAAATTAGAAGGAAACCACATTTCCTCATTGTGAGACAACTCAGCAGACTCACAAGAGCTGCACTACATTAAATTTTCTGCACTTCTTCTGTCTTAAAGAATTTCTGTTTGTGTGTTGCCTTTGACAAGATGTTATTTATTTTTTTCCTAAATGACTTGCCTTATGCCCCTGACTTGCATTGAAAGTGTAGTACAGTATGGAGAGGGACCCACACTGCGCCCGCAGGCTGTGCCTGGGCTCAGAACGTAGACCCTCCTCTTCGTGCTGGCATCTACTCATTTGGCCTCTGTGAACAGCTCTCTCTGCCAGCCTTCCATGAGACCCAGAGACAGCACCCTCTGCCCACAGGTGCTCACCTAGCTGCAACCAGCAGGATCTGAAGCTGAGCTCCTCACCTCTAAGCCCTGGCACCTTGCCCATCCTGTGTGGCCAGAGATGGTGCATGGGTGTCACACAAAATGCATGATGCATCCCCGAGTTTCCTGCTGTGGTCCATCCACAGAGAACGACAATAGCAATGGGAAGTTGGAGACTCATGCCACGCCACAGCGGCACCAGACATTAGAATCTAAAGCATGACCCTAGTAGTGTGCTCGATGTCACCACCATCATTTGCAACGGGGAAAGATGATTCTTCTTTTTTGTGTATCTAAAATGAAACAACCCATTCTATATCCTTTTATTTCATTTCATATTAAACACTGAGTGCATGTCCAGCCCAAGGCAACTGTGGCAACTTCAGGCCGTCACCCCCAGAGCAGACTTGCTCATAAAGGATGAGTATTACATCTCTTTCATGAGAATTAAAGATCTAATCTGGCCAGAGCTCCATCGATGCTGATCGAGATGGCGGCTTCTTCAAAAACGGGAGTCACATGGTTACCTTTTATGGATGAAGTATTCTAATTATTCAGTGGGGATTCGTTTCAGGTTATAGGATTTTTATTGGAAACCATTTACTTTTCAGTGCCTGTCATTCCAAGTGGACAATGTACAGGCACATACAAGAATTACTGGAGCTCAAGGCCAGGCCCTTCGTAATTTGCATACACCCATATAATATGATTTTTACCTTCTTTTCACATAGGAAGGCAGTGAAATCGCTGGCACCATCCACAGACCGCTGCATATCATATTGGTTGTAGCAAACTGTTAATAATAATAATGCAGGAAATTCAATTTTAGGAACCGGCTGTATTTGTCTACAGAGGAAGAACTTATATGGATGCTAACTCGAGCGAACAAAGGGGAGAATGTATATTTTCTCCTCTTCTGCTTCTTTCCTGTTCACTATGTTGAAAATTAAACCTAGTTCCTAATTTCCCGCCATAGCGGAGGCATCTTAATAATAAACATGAAACAAAAAGCAGCAGATGACTAAGAGAAAACCTGCAAGCAGACGAAGTCTCTACATCGTTCCGCTATCGGACACCCCTGGCTGGTCTGGTGTCTATCAGAGCAATTGGTGAAGCCACTGCGTTTGGTTTCCGCAGGGGCAAGCATTGCCAAATTCCAAAGGCCGCATCTCGCGCCTCACTCTTACACCCAGCCTGCTTGTGTGTGTCGCTCTTCAGGTGAAGTCTCCAGGTGACACCTTGCCTTCGCAAAATAGCACCTTGTCAGTAAATCTGCATGTCTTCTGTTGCAAAATTATTCCCGGAAGCGCCTTTCAGAATGGCGCCCGTCAGGTGAGGCCTTCCCAGCTGCTGAGGGCGTGCAGGGGTTCGGGACTCTGCCTGCGCTCTGCCATAAGCTACCCACCAGCTCCCTCTCCTCCAAATACCAGCGGCACCCAGTCCCTGAGGAAGCACAAGCAGCACCCTGGGGTGTCAAAGGCAGGCAACGACTGTGCAGGTGCCTTCCTGGGGAGGGGCTCTGTGCCTGTCCTGTGGGAGCCCCCAGTCGGCAGCAGGTGCAAGGACCTGCGGCTGGGCTTGTGATGGGAAGGAGATGAAAGGGTTCAGAGTGGGCAGAAAGAAGGTGACCGTGCCCCCCTTGAGCGTGGAGGGGCTCCTGCCGAGGCCCTGCGAGGGCCCCGCTCAGTTCAGAGGTGCTGGCCAGGTCGGTGGTGATGGAAATTGCTTGCTTCTGCGGACTCCAGCGTGCTTGTCACAGCGTGGATTCGGGGAGCGTGGCAGAATCCGAGCACCTCGGCGGTGGCCAGGGATGAGCTCGCCTTCACCAGCCAGAGGCTCCAGAGTGCCTCTGAGCGTTCACTGGTGCCTGCTGCAGAGCTGGCTGAAGGTTGCGCACCCTCCGCAGTCTCCTCGAAGTCCAGGAAGCAGCACCCCGTCCTCTCCGGACCTCCCCTTTCCATGCACATGGGGCACACTGAACCGCAGAACCCTTCACCGCCCAGCTCCAGGAGCAGGAACCCAAGCCGAGTGGTGGGAGGAGAGCCCAGGGTCAAAAACGTTCGCATTGCCGCACTGATCACAATCAGTGTGGAAGCGAAAGTTTTTGAACAACAAACCATAGGAGAGTGTGTAACACGCTTGTGAAAATATTCAAGGCATAATTAGATAAATAACAGATCCAGCGTCTATTTTTACTTTGCGTTGATGAGAAGCTTTGCAGGAGAGACTGCTGGTAGTTAATTCTCCTTAACAACAATCTGTGTAATCACAAACCCCAATTAGCCCTGCCTCTTCCATGCCATACAAACTATTTCCTTAGCGCCTCACATCACTACTTTGTAATTAGCTTTCATCTGCACGAGCTTTGACTAAAAAAATATAAAAGAGTGTAAGTGATTGTACTGCCACTCAGTATTCTGCGAAATAATCGCTAGCGATTTCAATCAGATTAATTTTATCACCCGTATTAAGGAAAATTACCTCCCTCTTCACTCTCTACAGCTGAGGGCTATTTCATTTCCTGAGATGTTCATAAAAGCATAATATAAAGCAATCTGTAATTGTAAATATCCTTCCCTAATAACTTTGAGATATTTCCTTAATACATCTTTACATTTGGAGTTTCCGTTCCATAAAATACGGTAACAAGTGCTCTATTATGTTTTAAGTGTGTGCTGTTAAGCCGGACAACTTAGTGCTGTCCTTCCTGTTTCTACATAGGGTTATATTTAACTTGCAGATAATGAGAACAAGGGGTAAAAGTGATGGAGCGGAATAATGGCGCTACAGCAATAATATATCTTGCCTCTGTGAAGAGGAGAACTTTACGGCCCTATTTCAGGTCAGGCAACACGGATGCCATTTTTCACAGCCTGACAACCTTCACCTTCACCCAGCCTCTACATGGTCTAAACACCTTTCCCAGCCAGAACTCAGGCTTCCTGCTGTTGTGTCCTTCCTCATGGACACCTTCAAAGGGCAGCACAGAAGGAGAAAGTGAAGGGGAGGGGCTGGTGGACTGCCTGGATAGAGATCCCTGGACTGTCCAAGGTCCCCAGATGTGGCCACCCAGAGGACTGAGGCCTTTCGTGAAGAGTGGGTGACCATGAGGAGCTTTCTGTCCTCCATGCACAGAGGCTAGGTCTCCACTGTTGGGTGGGGTCGCCTCCCCTCAGCAAGAAGTCAGACAGTGCTTAACGCCTACAGACACAAGTGGCCGTCCACAGTGAGCTCGACACTGCTGTGGCCTCAGCTCCCCAGGAGCCAGCTTCTAGGTGGGCCATTCCATCAAGGGTACACACAGCACTTGGCTTTTAGAAGCACTCAGGATTTGGAGTTCAAAAGCACATCAAATTCCAAAGCTGGAGACCCTGGAGAGTTTATTTGAAACTGCACTGATAATAGTAAAACACAATTTGTATCCTGAGCTACCTGTACATAGTTTCATGAGTAAGAAGTTTCCCAGCACCAAAAACCCAGCCTTCTTAGACAACACACACAACTGTATACGTCTGTCCTGGTTTGCACAGGACATTTAAATTGGATAAAGACCACAGGGGGCAGGGTGGCAAGGCAGGAAGATCCACTGCTTGACCCTGTGGGCCCCAGTTGTTCTCCTGCAATCAGGCCATGTGGCGAAATGAAGCGTGTGCAGACAGCTTCAGTCTTCTCCCTGCAGCAAGCCCAGCGGCTTCGGCCAGCTCTACCCCCAGGTGCTCTCCCCTAACATTCTTCAAGCTTCTCTGCCTCCTAGAGCATTCGTATGGCTGACTTTTTTAAATTTTCTGTTCTGTACAATACATAAAGTGGACCAAATCTGCAGTGGGAAGAAGAGAGATTAAGGTCAGTCAAACCCTTTGTCCTTTCTGCTCTTTGCTGAGCAGTTAAGCAGCAGTAGGACGATAGGGGCCCCCACCCAGGCAGTGCCTAGCCCCCCTTCTGTGGACTGCTTGTTTCCCACAGCACAGGCATCCCTGTCGGGATGCCGCACACCTGGTGCATGCTCTGTCGCTGGGTCCCTTCCCTCCGCCTGTGTGTTCTGAAGCAGAGCCCTATCATGAGACGTAACTGGCTGTAAACAATGACCGAGAGTAGTGTTTGTGCTCTTGGGCCACTGACCCTGGCCACCGCCCAGGACGGTATGTGAACATGGGACAAAGTTGGGTGCTGCAAACCATTTAGAATCTTGTTTCCTCACTGTCTCAGTCCTCAGAGGGCAAAACAAGACCTGCTCTTGTCTTGTATATTGTAGTGCTCCATCACAGCAGAAGGCCTTGCAGAACCTGAGGATGACACTGGCAATCTTGAAGGAAACTCAGATCTGTGCATTTCGCAGGACATCGTATGCCCATGCAAAGAAGCAGCCACGTGAGGACGTGGGGTGCAGTGTCAGGAGCTGGGACAAAGTCCGCACCCCAACCAGGGAAACTGCACTGCAGTATTACAAACAGTGATTCTCGCTCTAGCTTTTGAGCAGCATGGCCAGTGCTAACAGGAGCAGGTAAAGGAACTCAGGGCCAATAATTACAGGCACAGAATGCATGTGGGAGGATGGCTCCATAGCACATAAAGGGATAGACCAAGAAAAACATATTTTCTCCCTACATTACTGCTCACTCCTCTATGAAGAAAGATCTATGTTCTATTTTCTCTAAAGTCCTAAAAAGTCTCAAAAAATGATTTTGAAAAACCCAGCTTACTGGACCGGCCCAATAACTCAGTGTATTTCAGTACCTGCAAGCAGGCTCAGGGCCCTGCCATGCTGGTCTGGCCAACAGGGCACACTGAGACAGCAACAGAAACGGCCTGGTGGCACACGCCTGTGATCCCAGCTCTTGGGAGGCTGTAAGCAGGCAGATCACTATGAGTCTGATCTAGTAGTGAGACCCTATTTTAGACCTTCCCTAAAATACAAAAGAGAGAGAGAGAGAGAGAAAGAAAAAGAAAAGGAAGGAAAGAAGGAAAGAAAAAGAAAGAAGAAAGGAAGGAAGGATGGAACAAAGGAAGGAAGGAAGGAAGGAAGGAAGGAAGGAAGGAAGGAAGGAAGGAAGGAAGGAAGGAAGGAAGGAAGGAAGGAAGGAGAGAAAGAGAAAGAAAGAAAAGACCCAGCTGGCATATAAATGGTGGTGTTGGTGACAGGAAGATACAGAGATACCCATAAGTCTGATGAGGAGCAGAAATGCACAGGGAACTGCGTGACACTGCCTCTGGCCCAGGCGAGATCCTGGGAGGCTGCCTGTGCAGCAGGCTGAGCTCGAGGCTCTCTGCGTTGGTGGGTTTCCAGGACCCAGCCAACAGTACATCCCCTTTCCCACTGGAGAACCACCTAAGAGACAAAGCCTGCCCTGCGGCAGCGCTTCTCAGCCTGTGAACTTTGGAAACGTATCGAGAATGGCTTAGTGCAGAACCATCACTTTCTAACAGCCAAAAAAGCTGTGAAAATCCATTTCCTGGTTTATTGTTTGTTGTGTGATGGTTTTCCTTGTACATGTGATATGCAGAATTTCGTTCTAAGAATTGAATGTTAAAGTGTGGATTGGAAACACTAGCCTCAACTTCTATTATTTATTTTTCTTAGTGCTTCACCACTACTGACTAAGGCTGAAAACTGTGAGATCTTTTTCCAAGTTTTGCTTCATGCATATTTGTAAAGAGATTGGGGCAGGGAAACCTGAAGTCACCTGGCATGATTCAGATCTGCATCTTTCAATAAGAAAGTAAAAAGAAAGCTAGCTAAGCTGTTCTGACACAAGTCAGACATGTTTCATTTTATTTTACTTTTTTTTAAGGAAGGGTCTACAGGGTGTTCAGGGTCTCACTACTATATCAGACTCATAGTGATACACCTGTTCACAGCCTCCCAAGAGCTGGGATTATAGGTGTTCACCACCAGTCTCAACTGCTGTTTTAGTGTGCCCTGGGTGGTGGTCACCATGGCCGGCTCAGGGATTGAATCCTCAGCCCCTGTGCCTGCTTGCAGGCACTTTAATTTGCTGAGCTATTTGGCCAGCCCTATTTTATTTTAAGCCATGCTGTTTAGAGAGGCCAGTTCTGGCAGAAGTCCCTTGCCCAGCCTTCTGGCCCTCACTCTGAGCTTGCCCACATGACCGGGAACAGAGGGCATCGCACTGGCCCAGTGCATGCATCTGAATGTAGGCAGCAGGAGAGGACTAACGAGCCCAGCCCGAGCACGTGACCATGGGAGGCAGTGCTCACTCATGCAGAAGGAGCAGGTAGTAACAGAACCAGAGCCAGAGGAGCATGCAGCGTCTTCGCAAGGTTCAGGGAGCTCCTGCAAATCCTCTCACCTCAAAATGACTGGGGACAAGGTGACCAGCCCTGTCTGGGCAGTGGTGCTCTGGGGAGCTACAGGATCAAGATCCACACAGTTCTGATGTTAAGAACAATGGGGATATCCCTAAACACCCCACCAACTTCCCCTGCATGCAGGAGTCAAGCCACATGGAGAGCTGGCATTTAATAGTATTGTGTTTCTGTGGTTCATGCATGTGTTACTCAGCTCAGGCTTCTGTAACAAAACCCACAGGCTGGAAGCATAACAATTGTTAGCTCCCAGTTCTTCCAGCTCTGGAAACTGAAAGGACGAGATCACAGTGTAAGCAGGGCTCAGAGCGGGGGTGACAGCCCCCTTCTTGCTCTGTTCTATGTGGGCTCTCAGGGCCGGCGGTATAGCTCAGCGGACTAAGCGCTTGCTTAGGGACCAGTGTTCGATCCTTGGTTCCCCCAGCCGCGCCGGCCCCGCCTTCGGGTGCGCTGAGCCAGCGATGCAATCCGGGCGCGCCTGTAATCCCAGCACATGGGAGGCAAAAAGCAGGAAGATCGCTATGAATGTGGGCTGCATGCATAGTGAGACCCTGCACCAAAAAAATAGAAAAAGACATGTGGGCTCTCCTCTGTGTGAGTGCAAAGACAGAATAAGTTCCCTGCTTATTGTACTCCCTGTTTATTTTACTGTTGTCTGCTCATGTAGGACAGGAGTCCTGCACGATTGCAGCCCCATGCTTAGAGCCTAATTTGGGCTTAACTTTAAATCATGGTTCTAAAGATGCCTTGATTCCAGTAGCAGAGTCCCACTGCAGCTTGGGTGCCGGCTGTGCATTTGTGAGCACACTCGGTCTATAACAAAGGTGGCAGCATCGCGAGTGGGGGCGCCCCACGGTGAGCACCCACTCGCCTTCCAGGGCAGCACGATGTGGAACAGGAGGGTGAGGGTGGCCCTTGGTGAAGAGCTGCAACTCATCACACAGCTGAAGAAGGTGCAGATTCCGGGCCTGTCCACAAGTGCTGTGCACCCAAAGCTAAGGGGGCAGAGAGGGGGACAGGGAGATCACACGCCCCCGGCTCCCTCTCGTCTCTGCAAGGAACAGTGTGCACAAAGAGCACCCGGGGCCTTCCACAAACTGAGCAATGCCCTGTTTATTTGCTTTGCTTATTTATTGCTTTGGTGTTCTGAAGGTGCCCTCTTTTCCCAGGCTTTATTTAAACAAAATCACATGAAACTGATTGTTCTCTGGGAAGGCCTAGGTGAGTTACCCAAGGTCAGTGGTTCCTTCCCTCCCTGCCCCTTTGCTTGCCCCAGAAAATATGCACCTAGTGGCACCCAGGTATTTCCACAGAATGTGTTTGTGAAGGATGAAAGAACTTCAATCTAGGTCTGAGTATTCCAAATAAATAGGCATCCATGGGCACAGGGGTCAGGGGTTCAACCCCCGGGGCCTACCAGGCCAGCCCCTCCACTGAGGTGTGCTGAGATGGCAATTGAGACTGGGTGTGGTGGTGTGCGCCTAAAATCCCAGCTCTTGGGAAGCTGTAAACAGGTGGATCACTACGAGTCTGATATAGTAGTGAGACTCTGAACACCCTGTAGATCCTTCCCTAAAATACAGAAAAATAAATTTAAAAATAAGCAAGTAGGTATCCAGTTCTACCCAACAAAACATATCCTGCTAAACTCCGGCTGGCCTTGTGTTTGTGGAGTACTCTCTGGTTTTTACTTGATTATGTTTGCCCTTAAATAGTTTTGCTCTTCCTTACAGTTAATGTAGTATTTTAAAATACATGTATTTGCCTCCTCAAAATGTGCATTAAGGTAATTGTGCCATTACTCATGAACTGCAAGAACCTTGTAACAGTGCACTGGTATTTTCCTCTTAGATCTGCTGATGACAATTTGTTTAGACTTCAACTGTTTTCAAATGTCTGTGTCCCACCATTCTTTTGCAGGCTGCTTCATGGGTGGTAGAATTCCACAGACTTCCTGTTGTCTTTCACATTGAATGGTGCTTCCGTGAGTTTTAACACACACAGTGTCTAAGCAGTGTTGGCGGTGGTTGTTACGCCTGCTTCCCTTTACATAACGTAGATTTTGCCCGGTGACTTTTGAGACATTTTTCTGTCCTAGAGCTTTCTGGCAGCTTCTTCAGCTCCAGTCTTGGAGCTCATGCTCAATGGTTGCCAAGAGCCCTGGATTGATGAGTTCACAGCTTTCACAACCTTTAGCAATGTTTGTGCCATTACCATTTGAATTAGTTCAGATTGCTTCTGTCCCTTTTCCTCCTGATAGCTCTTGGTATCTGTCAGAGGCCACAGGTCTGTCCACCTTGGGTCTTCTTTCTTGTGTCTGGAGATATTTTTTACAGTCTTCCCTTCCAGTTTGCTCGATTTTTCTCCTGCAATGTCTGATCTACCTTAACCTCTTCCTTAAATTCCCCTGGTCAGGTAGAGTGTTTTTTCATTTCTACACTTTCATTTGCTTCCTTTTTTATTATTTGAATTTCTGTCTTCATGAGATGAATAAGCTTGGCTGCTAATTTGGCTGGATTGATAACATTGGTAAATGCACTCCCAGATATGTCTGTTAGGATCACAGGATCCCAGAGAAGATTGTCACACATGTCAGCAAATTGAGGGGACAAGATGCACGCTGGATGTGACCAACAGTGCCTAACAGACTGGGCGCCTATGTGGAGGAAAAAAGCCAAAGGATGAATGAAGCTCACACCCAGGAGCACACCCAGCTTTCCTGGTCAGCTAAATTCTGTTTGCTGCTGTCATTTGCCAGAGACTCAGCCTCCAGATCCCAGCATGCCTTGCACCAGGGATGCTCCAGGGAGTCCTCAGGCCTTAGCCCCAAGCTGGAGCTGCAGCCTTGGTTCCCCTTGCTCTGTGATATCCAGCTTCTTACACAGAGTGGCTACTGGAACCCCAACTCTCCAGGAGGCAGATGGCCATCATGGGACTGCCCAGCCTCCCTCCAATGAGCAAGCTTAATCAATCCCTTAGAGGTAACTAGCAAATTCTATGGTCATCAAGTAGAAATGTGCATATACCATATTGATTCTATTCCTCCAGAGAAACCTAAGATATCTTATTATTTTCAAGATTTTCTATTAAGCTTTTGGAGACATTTATGATAGCACATTAAATCCCTTATCTGCTAATGATATCAGCTCTCACAGTTATGTATCTGTTATTGCTGAATAATTATTTTCACCGGATTATGGGTTTCATTTTATTGGTTTCTTCAAACCTCTACTCATTTTTCTTGGTTTTAGGAGTGTGTGGCTGTTATGGTTTGTATCTAGTTGTCTCCCCCAAAGCCTCATGCAGTCATGGGGCAGATACTTCTAGAATTTGAGATTAATTCATGATCTAGAGTTTGAGATTATTCATGAGATGAATAGTGCTGCTGGGATTATGGGGGTGAGTACCTCCCTGGCCCAGAGTGGAGAGCCTGAATGCAACTTATGGGAGGCAGAGAGACAGACTTCCTCTCTGTGGCCATTACTGCTTCTTCTCCTCCCTTGGCTCCTCTCTGCTCTTTGCTGCTGCCATGAAAGGCTGCTCTCTGCCCTGTGCCCCTCTGCCTTGGAGCCAGCTAAGTATGGACAGAAACCTTCAGTAACTGTGGGGTAAATAAACCTTTCCTTCCTTCATGTTAAATGTCGGGTATTTGGTCCCATCAAGGAAAGAAGAGGAACTGAAAACAGTGGTCATTACATTTTTGTGTCCTTTATATTTCTATAAACTGTAGAATGTTGTTCTGGCAAGTAGTTCTCTTGCAGAATCATATTTTGCGCTCTCTCTCTCTCTCTCTCTTTCTCTCTCTCTCTCTCTGCTCTCCTCTCCTCACCTCCTCTTTCTCATGCACGTACATGCATGCATGTGTGTGTGTGCAGGCAAATGGGTGCTTCTCTCCTCTCTGGCATTCTGCTTTGCAACTTCTACTCACACAAAGAGACCTGGACTCCATTGGTTCCCCAGCAGTAAAGCTTCTCCCAAAAACTATTCCAAAGGGCCCACATTTTAACCCTTATCAAGCCTCAAATGCTCCCTAAGTACCCAGAGAATAGTTTTAAGAGCCATGTGAACAGAACAGAAAGAGACTGTCAGAGGAGAATTTCAATCCTGACACTCAAGATTCACTCAAAGGTGAATAATTGGGCCAACTGGCTGCTAAACAGGCTGACTCTGAAGGGAACTTGGTAAATAATGTTTTAAACCAAAAATAAAGATTAAGACAGAACCTAAAGCCTTCTAACCTAATGAAAAGCTAATAGCACGAGAATTGTATGTGAGAAGTGGAGACAAAACTATCAACGAAATAATTGTTTACTAAAACCTTAAATGCTGTGTCTGATGTATAGTCTTGAAACAATTTCTTAAAACCCTGTACTGGGAATTGGTGACTCAAAATTCACAGGATAATTACTGTGACCCCAAATTCATTGATTTGAAAGTATTCAATAAGACCAAATCCCTTTAAAATACATCTGCCCAAATTACTAATGATTCAGACCCACGCACAAATCAAATTAATTGCACCATTTCTGGAATTATTACAAGTAGAAAGGGAAATTTCATGTTCGCCAAACCCATTTAAATCCATTTGGAACCCTTTTTGAGAGACATTAAAAGGATTTAGCTGTTTAAGGAGGGAGAGAGGCTATTTGGACACAATGATTTAAAAGTATTAAAACATACTCTGGTTCCCCCTAAATGTAGTAGTGCCGCTGCCCAGGCCTCTCCTGACCCTGTCCTCAGCAGCAAATCCATCTGACACTGCCCTGAGCTATTTTATTTTAGCAAAACTTCTGGCATGATAAGACCCCAGAGCACTTTCCCCTTGAAGAAATATATGTTATTAAGTCTCTAATTAGAAAGGAATCAAGGATTATGCTGTCAGCTGAAATTTATGATTACTTATGAAACGTTAAGGGCCACGATGGGTTCACTTTACGATGCCGACTGTCGCTAGCATTTCCTTTCCTTTTGCTACAAACACTTAACAAAGAAAAGCATTTCTGAGGCACAAAAATTAAGTCTCAAAACTCACAGGAGTGCTGCTCAGTGCAGTTTTGTGGGGGACAGGATCTAATTGCTCTGAGGAGACTAGGTTTCAGTCTCACTTACTGAATCTCTGTTTTAGAAGCCCCTGAAGACCTTTTTTTCGGGGGAAATGCAACCATTTCTCCAAATTTCAAATGTCTTGGTTTAGTGGCATTAATAGGCATGTGTGGATGAGACCAGGAGGGGCCGAGTGGCCGAGGTGGAGAGGCAGGCGCCACTGCCTGCACGGAGCGGGCACATTTACCAGCACGCCTGCCATTTCTGTTCATAGAAAGCGTGTGGTTATAGCTCCATTCACTCGGTGGACAAGAACAGAGGTCCAGCTTGTCCTATTACAGCTTTCCATTAGGGAGCAGCTGCAGCCTGCTGCCTTCTGCAGCAAACACCGGCTGTGCTTCCTGGACAGAACACACACGAGGTGGTGGGCTGGTGACATGTGCCACCCCAAGTTGGGTTCCCACCTGGTGCCTTGCATTTCTGCTCCACGGTGATGCTGACAGGTGTGGGTTGTGGATGGCCAGTCTGTGGACACAGACCACGGCCAATTCAGAAGGTGGCCTGGGGACACTCAGTTGGCTGAGCCTCCTCCCACCTGCTCAGAGAGCCCGGCAGACAGGGCCACTACAGAAAAGCTCCCTGGGACACTAAAATAGAGGGGCCTCCAAATTTCCTTTTCCAGATGTGTGTCTTGAAGGGTACATCAGCATACACATATCACAAAAGCATGCTAAATCCCAACTCCACAGCTGATGTTTAGTGCTTTCTATTTTCTGAAACTATTGTTCTATTTACACTGAGAGCTTTTATGCTGAGTGCTCCATGGCCCCATGTAAAAATAGGGAATGTCAGATAGAACCCCCATGTCTAACAAATTCTTTACTTCTTCAGTCACTAGAGAAAGAAGAAAGAAAGTAAAGCCACCCACCCACCCTGTTACTGCAGGGGTGGTCTCCTTCCAGGACGAGGCTGTCATGAGTGGTTTCTGTCTTGTACCCTCCAGTTCAACCTTCAAAAACTGTCTTCGATTCCATACAGAAACACTCAAATCAAGTTCTTATGAGGAGTTTGAAGGAGCAAAAATGCTGATACCCAAAGACAGCCAGAAGAAGGAGCCACAGGGAAGCCAGGAGCCGCGGTGTGGAGAGGGTGGCAGCAGCGCTCGAAGGCTTGCCGGCATCTGGGGTTGTGCTCCATGCAGCCAGCTCTCTGAGCCCTACGCAGCCCTGTGCCTGGGGCAGTGCGTCCATCTCTGCAGCCGGAAGTGCGAGGCTGGGTCGCTGGAAGCTGCCCTTGGAAGCAGGCTGCGTGCTAGTCACAGGATGACCTTGGTGGTTTGCACTGAGGTTGCTATCACCATGGAAGCTGTCCTCATCAGTCACTAGCCCCGTCGCATCTGTAGGTCACCTCAGAGGCCCAAGACTCCTCTGGTCCACACAGAGGCTACTGTGGCTCCAGCCTTCTGCTTCACATCTGTCCTCTGCCTTGTTTTCTTTACACCTCCAAAGTCAATAGCAGGTTTCTTTTGTAAAAAGCAACTAACCATTTTATGCATTAAAATTATCAGAATACAGGGGATTTGTCATTGTTTTGTTGCTTGTACATTTTAGGGGAAGTGGGGAAACAAAACAGTATAGAGGGAATGACAGAGAATGTGATGCCCCACAAATTTAATTTTTCTCCCAAACTACCAATCATAAAGCTACTTCAGACCCCATGTCAGACTGCATGAGCAATGAATGAAAGGCTCTACCTTCAGACCACCGTTTCCAAAAGCTTCGATATTTAGGGGTGGAAAAAAACACAACGCCTATAAACTTGCAGCCACAGACACCTGATTTGCACATACAAATAGATATATTTTTACATCCACAAAAACTTCTATGTGAGACAGAACATCACACATGCAAACACATTGGCTGCTTCCCGAAACTTGGCCCTGAACACTGACTATATTTTGCCACTGGCAGATGTTGTTGTTGTTTTTATCATGGGAGATGTCGGTATTTCTACACATTTTAGAAAGGATGGTTGAAATCACGGAGGCTTTTTTAAAAACAAACTTAAAGTAATCATTTATATTCAAGGTCCAAAATGAGGTAAAAGAAGAGGCGGCATCGTATGTGACACTTTGACAAGATGTCCTTTGTCGGCTTCCCAAAGCAAATGCAGACGGATGTGAGGCGCATTTCCAGCCAGGTCACCTCTAGGAGCCCAGAGATTGCCGTCACCACTGAATTGGTCTCCAGTCCTCCACAGAGACGCCTGCCTGTGCACAACCTGTGACAAAGGACTGAAATGACAGCACTCTGACTCACTCCTATATTGTGTTTGTTTAGGAAGGTCCTAGAAATTGTATTTCACCAACCACATTCGCTATCAACACACAATTATCTGGCTTAATCATGTGGAACAGTGGCAAATTCACCTGGGGCTTAAGAGCTAATGACATTCTCGTCTGAGCTGCTTTAGTGAAATGGCCTAGCACCTGAAGCAGGAACAGCAAGATTGCTCAAGAAAATTTGGTTTTCTGTTTTCATTTCACAGCATAGAGCCTCCGCTCAAATCAACAAACACTCCTGATTAAATAGCTGTGGTCGTCGACTGTGCCGCGAGCCCGTGTGTGGCTCTGGATGAGCGTGGAGCACCCTGATCTTTGTGGGAGGGGAATCGCCTCCAACTGGTGGGAGATGCATTGTCTTTTTGATGGCAAAAAGAAGCAGACAAACGGGCTGCAGTCATTCGGGTCTGGTGGCAGTTGCCCACGTGGAGGGCTCCTGTGGCTCAAGACACCTCCTAGGCAGGGGCCCGCGACGCGCTCAGAGGGAGGCCCAGGCCACTTTTTCATTTCCTCTCTCCATCTGTGGCCAGGGCATTAGCATTCTGCGAACTCCTGGAAAATGCAGCCCCTGCCCTCGGCCTTCTGCCCCCAGCGCACAGGGGCTTTGTGGAGTCGCTGCTGAGTCTGCGGCTAAATCCCGAGGAGGGGGAGACCAATTTTCAGAAGCTGGCAGTGGCAAGAAATTGAGTGCTCAGGCTTCCAAGTGCCTCAAGGCAAAGGTCGGGGCCATGCACCTCTCCTGGAGGGCATCCAACGCGGGGGCCCCCTTTATCTCGATGCTCATAGTTCATTTTCCCGGGTGCACAAGGGCCCATCCCAACCTCCCGCCACAGCCCTGGCTGCCCCCTTGGTGGGTGCCCTACAGGAACTGCCGTTTTGCTTATTATTGCTTTCTTAATTTTTGCTGTGCCCTTCTCGTTTGCAGGGCTGGAGGGCTCAAAGCTGATAAGGAGGACTACAGAACTAGGCAACTCCAACTGAATCCTTCGATGTTTCCGCCCGTTCTGTCATAAGCTTCTGGCATGGCAGCCCTGGGTAGGGCTTAGGGGGAACTCGCACGTCCTCAGAGACTCCTAGCAGTGTGTGCTCCGCGTGTCCTTGTCGGTCCTCTGTCTCTGTTTTTCTGCCTTTTCTCTAAAAACTCCTAACTTCTCCGCTGCTGCCGCTCCCTTCTGCCACTGCTGCTGCATACACAGAAACGGGCGGTGGATAAACCTCACCCAGCCGAGGGCCACAGCAATACAGCAGTAGGACAGGCCTGCTCTCAGAATCTGAGGTCACAGTGCTCCAATGCCTGTGACCCCGCAGTTGGGAAAACCCAGCAGTGACGATCTGGGCATGCGCGAAGTTGTTAACTTTGCCGTATAAAGTTATGCTGCAGCTTTGTATCAATACAGATGCAGTTCCTATTGAGGTCTCATCCTCAAGATATGCCTGCATCTACAGTATTCCAACATCTGAAACAATCCAAGATTCAACACACTTAGAGGCTCAAGGGCTTTGGGTTAGGTGCTCTCACCCCGTAAAGACAAACCAAAACCAGGAAAGGCGTGAAGCGGGAAAAGTACTGGGAAGCTTAAGGATCAGGAGGACCGAAGACTCACCTTCATCCTGACTTTGAGTATCACGTGTGTTAGCAAGAGGCGCATTTTATTAAAGTCTCTTTGTTGTAAACAAGTTAAAGTTTCTGGGCCAGGGAGAGGGCTCAGAAGAATAAATGCTTCTTATTCTTATTTAACTTCTTGTAAACAAGTTAAAGTTTTTCTTGCCTCTTACTAAGCACCAAAATTACCTTACTTAGAATAAATGCTCAGTGGCACAAACAGGAGCACCAGAGGCCTCCCAGCAGGCAGATACGGGGCTCAACTTATCCCCAGCCATGGGCAGTGCACGTGCCTCTCGCCAGCTGTGCTGCTTCACCTGTCCTGCACAAGATGTAAGCAGCCTCCAGTTCCGTGGTGACACAAGGTTACCCCCACGTGAGGCACAGCCAAGACCTGGCTTTTTCCTACCCACCCACCCCCGGGGGGAAGGCAGCTCTTGGCTTCACCAGATACCAGGCCACGCTACTGCCAAGAATACAGTGAATGACAACGCATTTCTCATAGTAAGTAGACTCACACAGTGTAAGGGGGCAATTTGTGTGTGAGGAACTGTGGTTTAGAGGGGAAAATGATGAATAATATCAAACGCATGTGAGAAACGGGTCTACAACCACCCTCAGCACCTTTTAAACTATTTCTATGAAGTTTCAAAAGTGAGAATCACCTAGAAAAATGTAAGACCAAGTCCTTCCCGGATGTTACCCCTACCTTGTAAAGAGTCCAGTGCTCCACAGACTTCGCATTTATTTCCGTAGCAACCTCCTCATCGGTCCTTCTGGCCAGCCACGCATCCACAGGCCGATAGGTATCCATGCACCACTGCCACGGAGGCCACCCAAGCTCACAAGAAACCATTTTGCCAGAAATAAGCCTACAGGCAGTTGTGGTTGAGATATGAGAAATAAAAGGAATAGGCACTATAGCACACACTCTCCGTTTTAATTACAGAGATATGCAAGGAGTTTGTGAGCAGAAATGGAAAATATTATATTTTATATTAATCAAAGGGGAATGTGAAAATGTGCCACCAAAAAAAGGTAAATCATGGGGTCTTAAGATACTGGGCTTCTCTGAAAGAGAGGGTGGGAAGTGGCGCTCCTAGTAGCAGAAAGGGCTTTCTGTTGCTCCTCCTTCCTTTACTGGTGTTGATGGCTACTGTTCAGGGCATTGTGGACAGAGCAGCAGGGAAATGCAAGAAGCCCGACTCGGAGGACAGCAAGTCCACCAGGGGAACGAAAAGACCGGATGCCACTTTTTTGACCATTTTGTATCTGTATACTCAAAATAGATAAATAGCTCCATTCTCTTAATTCAGTGATAGAGAGGTTTGTTCTAACAGTGTTTGAGACAGGATATCATATCTGCATCTTATACAGTGAATAACCACTAAGACAACAGTATGCAATGCATTAATTATTAAAGATGTGCAAGTAATCGGTTGTGAAACTGTCTCATCGCTATTTGTTTCTCAGTGAAATTGTTTTTAAAAAATAACTACCATCTTGAATCAAATCTGAAATCCTGAAAAAAGAAAAGAGACCAGATAGTGCTGGGCTGCTTTCGGGGCAGCTGCAGGAACCAGGAGAGCCCTGGCCATTGGTGCTGAGTCCAGGCTCCAGCTGCAAAGCATGGAATCTGAAGAATTCTGACTTAGTGTCCCTCACTCTGTGGGTTTGGCTATGTAGAACCCCATGTGAATGACTCACCCCTGCATCCAATTCCAGACAGGTGAGGGGAAGGGGTGGTCTGGATCTGACTATAAGACAGCAAAAAGAAATTCGAAGAGAAGCCAGCCTCTGAAAGTGCTAGGCTTCTCAAACTCTTTCGTCCCCTCTTCTGCGTGCTCCTGTAGCAGAAATGATCTTCCCTCTTCCTTGCATTTCCCACAGCAACCTGAAGTATAAATCTCATTGGACCATTGAAACTTACAGTTACTTACCTAACAAAACAAGCTGAAACCCAGAAAATTCCCCTCTCTGTCTTTGATATCTGACCCTTTCATAATTTTCACCAGTCCATAGTTTCCACAACTAATCCCAAGCTAGCTCATCAAGTAGCATGGCAAGCGAGGACCCACAGTTACTCATGCCTAAAAACAGCCTCTCTGCTCTGAAAGTTAGCCATGTATTTTCAGCTCTGAAAAGATGTTCACCCCCATGATCTATGAGCTAAATAAGAGCTGTCAGGAAAGCAGTGGTAATAAAGTGTAAATGGGAACAAGGGGGAAGCGAACATTTGCCAAGGTGGAAAAACTGCCATCTAAGAATATGCACAAACCTAGACACTGCCCGGCCACCAAGCAGCTGTGTGGACACGGGTCCTCCTGCGTTCCATGGACTTCGCACCGGATGTTCCACCAGCGCAGATGGCCCTTCGCTTAGCAGCCTCCTTTGGCAATGAGAAAATCAGATGAGCTGCCACGACTTCACAAGATAAAACCAAAAACTTTTCAAATCATCTAAGATTATAACACCGACATTGCAAAGGAGATTCCTTAAATTATTAAAAAAAGATGACAAAAAAAAAAATGTTCATTTGTCCACATGGAAGCAAAGCTGAGAGATTTTGGAAGGGAGAAGGAGACGTGCTTGCAAACTGTGCTCTTGCTACAGTCCCGCTAAAGGACTGTGTGTTTTCCCAAAGTAGCCTCTTCCCCTTCCCAAACTGCTTTCTGTCATGCGCTGTACACTGCAAACACTGGGCTGCCCACAGGTCTTTGGTACCACGGGAGCAGTAACAGATGAGGCTGGGACTCACACGGTTCAGACAAGTGGCAGGAATTCAGCTGGCACCTTTTGACTAGGATATAACAAGTTATTAGATGTTCAGGGCTGAGATGACCTGAGCGAACCATTCCTGGGGACTGGGACAGCAGGCCACGGACACGCAGTTCCCAAGTACTCAGCAGGCTCTTCCTGTCGGTAGGTTAGAGGAATGTTGCTGGGAGCCTCGATGTGCCCCTGAGGAGATTCAAGCAGGAGACTAGCACCATCCTACGTACACCAAATCCGAATTTTGTTGTATGGGATCCATCAGGCTAGCAATAAGAAATGACTTGTCCTATCAGTGAGGGAGCTGTAAACTTACAGTGCCCAGCCAGGGAAGGCCGGACAATTGCTGCAGAAACTCTGGAGGCAAGGCCCAGGCCTGGAGCTATCCAAGCTCTCCAGGGGACCCCTAGGCATGCCCCAGGGTAAGAACCTGTAGGACATTGAGCATCACTGTTGCTGGGTCCTGGCTGTGGTAGTCACTTTCCCTCTGCTGGAGCAGAGTATGAGATGCCCACAGTTTAAAGAAGAACAGGTGTACCTTGGCTCATGATTTGGAGCAGTTCAGTTCATGGTCAAGGCAGAAGCTGCGTGATGGAAGAACACTACTCAATCCATGACAGCCAGGAGATAAAGACAGGAAGGAAGCACCCAGAACCCTGCCACGGCGTACCCACTGGACCCACCTCTTCCACCCAAGGCCCCTCTCCAAGTACATGAGACTTCAGACCAATTCAGATCCCTGCTGAGCACCAAGCAGGACCCAGTGACTGTCTCTGGCAGGCTTTTGACTACTAATGAACAGGCAAATCTCAGCGGGATCTGCTTGAAGCTTCATCTGTGTTACTTCTCTTTACAGAGTGCATCTCTGCCTAATACTGTAGTGTTCCTTGGCAATATTTAAAACATATGTGCAGAAGAAGGAAAATTCAGTCTCTTCTTCTTGTTGTCCTCCCTCTTCTTCTTCTTCTTCTTCTTCTTCTTCTTCTTCTTCTTCTTCTTCTTCTTCTTCTTCTTCTTCTTCTTCTTCTTCTTCTTCTTCTTCTGGAATAGGGGATTGAACTCAGGTCTTTGCATTTATTCTACGGAGGAATAGTCTGATCTAGTACTGAGACCCTGAATGCTCAGGAAAGCACTTATTCTACGGAGCCATTTCCCTGGTCCCTAGTCTTTTCTTTAGAACTCAGCCTTGGGTAGCACTCAGCCTGAACTTGCATTTATGAGGCATTACAACCTTTAAAGAACAAGTAGATTTTTAAGTATTAAAGGAAATAAAAGGGCAATGATGAGCTTAAATAGTGCTGCACTGCTAGAGAGATTTTATATCCAGAAAGAGGAACCATCCCAAATAGTGGGCTGATGTGACTGTCAGCACTTTGGTACATTGGGAATGAATTCGCCACTCTGTAGGGGAAGTGTTCGCCAAAGGTTACTACGTCGTGATCTCAAGTCATTTAAGTAATGCAAATATTCTGTTGCTTCCAAACTCTTTTTTTTTTTTTTTTTTTTTTGGTGGGGGAAGGTCTACAGGACATTCAGGGTCTCAGTACTAGATCAGACTCATAATGCCCACCTGTTTACAGCCTCCCAAGAGTTGGGATTACAGGTGCGCACCCCCACACCCAGTCTCAATTGCCATCTCAGCGTGCCCTGGGATCAGGGCCAGCACAGTAGGCCTGGGGATCGAACCCCCAGAACTGCTTGCAGACTCTTTAATCCGCTGAGCTATCTGGCCAGCCCTCGCATCCAAACTCTTAATACAACCTCTTACACATCTGTAAGACACAAGTAAAACATAAACAAATCCATAGACAAGTAAATGCATTGAATGAAATGAATAGTCACAGACTTATCCTGCAGAAACAAAATGCCAATTTGTATCTTTAGTGATAAAGAATTAATATTTGGGTTATTATCTATAATTTGTCCACTTGGTTCCTCTTATTTTCACTATGATGAAATATCACCTGAATCCCTTTTACTGATGTAGTGGTGCTTTCTTTTTGAACAATAGATTTGTATTTTAAATGTTTTCCTAATTTTGATCAGCGCATGTGTTTAATTCCACACCTTAAAGGGAAATGTTGTCAAAAATGTAAAATGCCAGTTTCATTAAGCTCTTCCACAGGTAACAACTATGGTATTAAGCGTAAGTTGCATTTATGAGGTTCATTATAAAGAACAAATACAAGTTGAGCATCTGCAGAGACTAGGCCCCCTCACGGTGCAAATAAAGTGTCAGGTGCGGGACCGACCCTTCAGTGCACCTTGGACACTCAGGTTACCAGAAGGCATGGTAACAGACAGCCTCTGCATTTAAATGTATTAATAGGCCTTTTTAAAGATAGAAGTATTGTGAGGGATCAATTGTAGTTAATGCTAAGAAGTGAGATTATAGATTTGAGAGGTTTTTTGTCTTCAAAGCAAAAATGCATTATTGAATGATAAAAACTCTTCCTTTTTATTAAATATTCCATGATTAAGTGGAGCATTTCCAAAAGTTGCTGCCTACATGAGCTAACTCCACAAGGAAAGCTGACACAATTGCATTTCAAGGCCTGAAAAAGCACGTACATACATATATACAAAAATGGCAACCACGTCTAAGGGTCATGAGACTACGAGGGGGAGTTTTTGACATTCTCTTTGTGCTTTGATGACTGTGACAGGTGCCTACCCAGCAGGCCGCTCAGGATCCTGCCACCCTGGCCAAGCCCTTTTGAGGTCCTTGAAGCTGAGCAGGACTTCATGTTCAGCTTCTAACAGGTAGGGTGCAGCAGATATGTACAGCACCCCCCCTTTTAATATGTGTTTGTAGCATGTGAAGTTTACACACATCTTGGAGAGTAAGTAGAAACATGTAACAGTTTCTGCTTTTCTCTTCTTTTGTAATCCCCTTCCCTGTTCTGGTACTTCGCCATTTTCATTCTTGTTAATATTTTAAGTTTTAGCTCATGTTCATGACCTCTAATTTTTACATTCGTTAAGGTTATTAAGACACTGTACAAGGCACTTCTTAATGCTCCTTGCTTCTTTCCCCTCCCCTCACTTGCCATGGGCCTTCTGGACCTTTCCTACTTACAAGAGGCCTTTAAAGGCTAGGTTTTATTTTTTATTTATTTATTTATTTTTTTTTTTGTCTTTTTGAGACAGGGTCTCACTATGCAGTTCAGGCTGGCCTTGAGCTCACTTTGTAGCTCAGGCTGGTCTCGAACTCACAACAATCCTCCTGCCTCAGCCTCCCGAGTGCTGGGATTACAGGCATGCGCCACCACGCCCGGCTAGGGCTAGGTTTTAGAAAGACCTGCTTCCAAGTCTCCTGCTTGCTCTTTTTTTAAAAAATGGCTTTCTTGAGAAATCCAGGCATGATATGAGTAGCTGGCATGGTAGGGACATGCTCCACAAGCGAGCTGAGGAACACACTTATGCTCTCCTCCCTTGCTGTCCCCAGCAGATCCCTGAGAACCATGCACCATTCCAGCTTCAGCTGGACCTTGGGCCAGGTACACCGAGATTCTTGATTCCTGAGAATAATCAGTCAGCAAACAGTATTTTTGCAGATATTGGGGTGGTTTGTTATATGACTATAAATATGTAATTTCCTTGTAAAAAATAAACCTTATCTTTACAGCCAGAAAGATTTGTGGTAGATAGGTTGACTTTTTCTCCTTTCCTTCTTTTTTTTTTTTTTTTTTTCTAGAATACAATGATTCAGTAGATCGCTCCTGATCTCAGGAGCTTAAGCTTGGTGGTTTGTGCTTAGAAGACACACACATTCCCGGGCCGGCGGTGTAGCTCAGCGGACTAAGCGCTTGCTTAGGTAAGCACAAGGACCAGTGTTTGATCCTTGGTTCCCCAAGCCACGACGGCCCCGCCTTCGGTGCACTGAGCCAGCGATGCAATCCGGGCGTGCCTGTAATCCCAGCACATGGGAGGCAAAAAGCAGGAAGATCACTATGAATGTGGGCTGCATGCATAGTGAGACCTTGCACCAAAAAAATAGAAAAAAAAAGACACACACATTCCCTATTCTCCCCTGACCTGGGGTGGGCCCTCTTCTGTCATTTCCCCCGTGAACTCAGGGTAAGCTCTACGTGACTCACTGTTGCCACCTAGGCTGGCCAGATGAAGAGATGACGGATGCTCTTACTCAATCCATGTGGCCCATCCTCCCTTTTGGGGTAGACCAATGGGAGAATTTCACCCTAGGATTTTTGCCTCAGAATTCCTTATCATAAGGATAGCACAACAATTTTTTAACAGGCAACAAAATAAATGGATTAACTTCACCCCCAACACACTCAGTAAGTGAACTGTTCCTCACTATATTCTGAGACAGAGAATGATATCTTAAGGAGAAAGAGGAATTGATGGGAAGCAGGAAGGCCATGGGAACAACCCTCCAAGTGAGGCGGGCAGGCGTAGCCCACCAAAGGCTCACCGAGCCCTGCTTCCTGCTCAGAAGCCCCAGCTCTGCGCTTAGCGCCAGCCCCAGCTTCCATAGGACACGTCTGAAGCAGGGACAATATGGTAATTTTCACAGTTACAGAGTGGAAAATATTTATAGTGTAGCAGCTGAATGTGTCTTTATTTCACATTCTAAGAATCATGCCATGGGATGGAAGTGAAAACATTTTGAATAAGATGTGGGTGAGCCCCAGAATTCCTGCCTCAGAAGCAAGGTAGCTTTTTGATAGAAAACACTTTCCTCGTTCATCAGGGTTGCTAGCCTATGGTGAGCTTAATTAAAATCAATGGAGAAAAAAATTGAATACTCAGAAGCACGATTTGGGGCTCATGAAATGTAAATGAGTCAAAATATGAAAGACCCAAATAACCTTGGGTCACAGACTGTGTTTAGTGATCACTTTATTGATCCATTGAAAGCCATCTCTTCCCGCTCCCTGACTTCTGCCATCTCTGACAGCAGCACGGTGTGTCGTCTGAGTCTTGGAGCCGGACCCCTGCATGTCTGCCTCTCCACGCTGCCCCACCTCTGTCCCTCTCCATTTCTGCTCCTCTGTCTTCAAAGTTTCCACTGTGTCTGTTCCTCTCTCTTTCCACCTCCATAACAGAAAGAATGCCAGCAGCCTGAAGGAAAAACTTGGGATTTCCTCCAGTCTGGAACAGGTCGTGTCTTTTGATTTTGTTATGAGAAAGCTGTGTATTTCTTCCTTTATTTTGTTTGGATGCAACTCTACTTTGTCCACATGTAATTCAACCTCCTAATCAGATCAAATGAGTCTCAAATCCATATCGTTATTTTAAAGGGATTTGGTTAGTAGTGAATGTACAATGTACAGAAGGGGGGGGCTCCTTGGCTCCACCCTCCAACTGTGTTCTTGAACGTGTGGTTTTGGAGTTCTTCCCATAAAAGTTGAATATCTTCCTTTAAATACTCTGGTCTGATTGGGCCAGTAGGATAAGACTAAAGTCTCAGCTGTCTGTCATGGTTTGGAGGCTGCGGGATGGATCATGTCTGCCATCTTTATCTTTGCTGTCCCTGGTGAAAGTGGGTTCTGAAGGATGAGAAACAAGTGGAGTGGACGGAGTTGCACCACCGGCCCATGGGGCCTCCACCATGCGGTAGCCGCTCCCTGGACACGTGGCCGAATGCATCCGTGGTCATGTAGCCAACCCCAGCTGGTGCCAGGCATCGAAGAATAAATGCTTCCTGTTGTCACTTGGTGTCATGTGCTTCTGTCACACTGCATTACATGGTGATAGGCAGTTGTATAAGCAGTTCAAGACTCTCCTTTCACTGAGAAAATAGTCTGTTGTACACAGAGATTTAAAAAGTAGATAGTCCTGCAAGTATCATGTGTGTGTGTGTGTGTGTGTGTGTGAGAGAGAGCATGTGTGTGTGTGTGTGTGCGTGCGTGTGTGTGTGTGTGTGTGTGTGTGTGCAAAAGCCCAGCTCATCATTCTCCATACACATGATTAAACACTATGTCTATTTCTTTGACCTCAATATGACTGGGCCACTTGGCCCTAGAACAGTCATTCATTCAGACATTCACTTGTCCTCTTAGCTGTTCTATGTCACACAGCAGTCATGCCTCAGGCCATGGGGACACAAAGATGAACAGGATGGAATCACTGCCCTAAGAACCTGCTATCTGGTGGCACCTGGAGAGTGCAACAGCATGGACTGAGAGCTCTGTCTTCTGTTCAATAAACAATAAGCTCACAGTGATATTTCACTATAGTTAATGGTGGCTAAATACTGTGAGTACCATCTTTAGCTTAATCATCTATAAAAGAATGGTTCCAATAAGCAAACCAATTTACTTATTCTTTAGTCCCTGATCCTGCACCACAAGGTAAGACTCCCTTCAAAACATGAAACTCTTGACATTGGCAGGACAAAAATATAAAGTCCATGTCACTCAGTGGGTGCCAGGGACCTATATTATGTCCTCCTGTTGGTTACAGAATTTTCAATATTTCCTTATCCTTTTTCACTCCTATGCATTGCAGCTTATAGCAGTGGTAATCATTTCCTATGTTTGAAAAAGAGATGAAAGCAGTCATGGATGAAAGCAAGTTGGATTTAATCTCCTTCCCTCTCACCCAGAGCACTGTACTGATCATTTTCCAAAAAAACAAGACTTAAGCTCATTTTTGTCATGACAAAACTAGTTTCATAATAATCAGATGGCAATTCCGAGTGTACACAATTCTAATATAATTACCAGGAGGAAATGTAGAGGGAGTTGCAGGTTTGAGATAAAGAAAAGCCTGTGAATTTTGTATTAATGTCTCAGACTCTCTTATTTGTGCAAGTAATCAATCTTTCGGGGAGTAGAATAGTAATTCTTTGTGAAAAAAATGACAAGAGTCAGAGGAAGAACCAAGATAATCTGAGCTCCATTCGGTACACAGCAGGTCAGCTGTGATTGACAAAGCTCATCACGCAACTGCGGCTCGCGGAGTAATCCCAGCAGCAGAGTCTCATTTGCAGCCGAAGCCGTGTTAATGACATGTTTAACAGCTGCTTGTTGAAGTTTGGAATCTGCATTAACCCGCAGAGCAGTGAACAGAAAAATGAGGAAAAGCATTGAAATCGAGCCTTCATTACTTGGGCGGCCCAGGTGAAAGGGTGTCCGGAGGTCACGTGGAGGCGGGCAGGAGGGCCTGGAGGTGGCAGTTCAATTGCATGTGAGGACCCTGTTGGAGATGACAGCATCTGATCAATATACACAGAGCACAACAGAAGCAACCTGACGCTCCCATCGCGGAGACAATGAGGCGAGGAGGCCAGGCGACCGGAAGGAAGTCATGGCTTGGGACATCAAACATTATACTGGCTGTACCCTCATCTCAGATCCATGCAGCCAATGTCCAGGTGGAGACCGTCGCATCAGGAAGACTAAGAGGGGCCCTAAGGAATGTTATTCATTCATCGACCTCCTTTTCCCCAAGGGACATGACTTAGTTGTCTCTGTGCCAAGAGCGAAAGGCTGCCACCTGTCATTGTGTCCTTCGGAAACTTCATAAAATTGAGTTAGAGGAAATGATCGATGAAACAGAGGCCCCCAAAATGTGGCCCTTCGTGGCCTTTTGTGCCTGTGTAGCTGTAAGAATAGGCCACACCTATCACAGAGGGAGGAGAAGGAACATGCAAGAGGAGCCAGGAGATGTAGGGAAGAGCCCAGGCTCTCCACATTTCTGAAGCAGCCTTTGGCAATGGGCACAGAAGCCCAGAACCTCACTGCTCTTGTCGCAATGGGGATAGTGCCTGCTCTCAAGGTGGCTGCGAGAATTACCATTAACCACGTGCATCTCTTGGCACAGGCAGACCCTCCCAAAGGTGGTCCGAGACCTAACTGGAGAGGAAACCCTGCCTGTGGGTCAGCTGTCCCCGGCCTGCCCAAAGGCCCTCATGAGCAAACAGTCTCCACGAGACCCTGCCCTTCAGCAGAATACCAGTTCCATGAGGCTAGTGCATTATTCTCGGCCTTGTTCACTGATTCAGCCTGTGTCTGCAAATGGTGGGCCACACAGAAAAGCCACTTGAAACAGAACTGTGGGTGATTGTGGCATCTGTGACCATGAGGGGCCTCTGACATCCCTCACATTGCTTTCATTGAAGCTCACGTGAATATGTGTCCTGACGTCCCATGATTAATATATTCCTTAGGTATCACAAGCAGACACTAACAAAAAATTATTTTTAAAAAAAAGAAAGAAAAAAGCTGACGTTCTGGAATTCTAGTGTCTTGGGACTCATTTAAGCCCTTTTTCAGACATGAGCAGTTCCCAGCAAAGCAAGCTGGGATAGGAAGATTTTGTAACCTAGGTCTTCTATACACGGAGATGTGCTTTGACTCTGTCTTTTAATGGAAGCTGTCACGGTGTCTGTCTAGATGTCCCCCAAAAGCTTCATCCAACCACAAGTGGGGCTTTGTCCCAGGGTGTCACCATTATAGGCTAGAGAGTAAAGGATTACTTGGAGACAAAACTTAGTTCAATCACAGAGAATCCTAAAGGGGCTAGCTCAGCTGAGAGCTCCCCGCATCAGGAAGACTTCCAGGAGAAGCCCCGAAGCCAAGAACGCTCTGTTTATGCAGCATATAAGGATAAGTGAAGAAAGCACAAGAAAACAGTATAGGTGGGAGCTGCCCCCAGGCTCTGCAGCTTTTCTTGAAAGAGAGGGAAAGACCCAAAGCTGGACACACATGCTTCACCAAGCTCAACACCCGCGCCTTGTTCCTGGTTCGTGGTGGAGAACCATTCATCTCTCCTAGAACCTGTGTGCTTTCAACCATTCATTGTAACCAATTTCCCCACAGGCTTGGGGAGGTGCTTGGATCACAGGTCCTAGACTCACCAGTGAATGAGTTTATAGCTCACTGTGCCTGTAGGACGTGGGGTCTGCTCAGAGGCAGTCAGTGGAAGTGGGGCCTGGAGGAACAGGCATCTCCATCCCCGGCTCCTCCCCTCGTCTATGTTTCCTGCCCACAGTGAGGTGAGCAGAACTCCTCCACCCAGACCCTTCCACCATTACTTCCTGCCTTGTAGCTCTTTAGCTCAGCTAGGAACTAAACATGTGAGGTAAAATAAAGCTTTCTTCCTTTTCATTGCAGGAGCCCTGGCAATCTGACAGGGACTGAAACAAGGACCTGAGACAATGAATTGTCAGGGTCTTTTTAGTCACCACAGCCTGCTCGCTAACAAGGCCCTCTTCCCTCAGCTTCCTGTCACTGCCCTCTCAGATTCTTTGTGTCCTTCTCTACACAGTGATGAGAATGGAGCAGAAGCCTTTTCTTTGGGGGGGGGATCTCCTGAGGAACTTGGTCATCCTGGAGAAGCCCTATGCAGGGATCCTTTATCCTCACCTCCCATCTTTGAACTACTATTTAAAGTATAGCACTGCTTTCTAAGCCTGTTTTGCATTCCCATGTTCGTGTAGACTCGATTAGGATTAAAAGTACAGTCTCCCACAAAACCACAGCTTGGCTGGGTGCTCTCAGAGGGCCTTCTGTCTTGCTCAAGTGCAAGCAGAGAGGTCAAGGTCAAGGTCAGTGGATGGAGAAGCCACTAGCAACACACTGCTTTCGCCAAGGAGTCAGGCTCCCCACATAGCAGGAGGTAGAAAGAGAGTGAAGATCAGGCAAGGGATCAGGCAAGAAGGAAAGTATCAAGCCTAGAGCACTTATAAGCAATTATGGTTCATATACCTCTGTGTCTCTCAGCTTATTTAATCTTCATAAAATCTTGTTACCTGAGCAGCGAATGCATGAGAGTCAGGCATCAGTAACAGCAGGGCCACATTCTGGGAAATGAACTCATGGGTAACTTGGTCACTGTGAACTTTAGAGAGAGCTCATGCCTTTAGAGTCAGCAGGCACCAGGCAGGCTGCTGCCCCTGATCCGCAGACTCACATAGCAGGGCCCTGCCTAGAGTCCTGCAGGCAACTGGAGCCCAAAGGCCAGGGCAGGTGTAAAAACATAGTCAAGAAGCAGGGAAAATGTGAGGTAGGAAATCCGCAGCCCCATTATGACCTCAGGAGGCCAACGGCCTATGCACGACCCACCACTGCCTTGCGGTGCGGTCAGTGCCACTATTTCCTTCTTCCCTGGAGGGAAGTGGAAGAAGAGGGTGGCTTGCTGCCCAGGGCTCTGGGTAACACATCTTCTGCAGTGTGGTAAAACAGTGCCCTTCTCACGCTCTTTCTGCTTTGTCTTATTTGTGGTTCTGCCTTCCCAGGTTTTAGTTTTTATGGTCAACTATGGTCCAAAACTAGGAAATATAAATGCCCAGGAAAAAGAATATATAAGGTGTTAATTGGGTAGCATTTTGAGTAGTTTGATAAACTTCTTCTTCTTCATGTATTAGGTGTTTTATTGCTGTAATCGCCTTTGTTAAGTTAAAGAGAATACAAAAACTAGTAGAGGGAACAGCATAGATTAAAACTTCATTAAACAATCACTGTTGAATTCCCATTTTTTTTTTTTAATGAAATCTCTACCTACCCTGCCTCCTCTCACCCAGGACATGCACCATGGCTCAGTCCAGCATATCCACTTTGTATAACCTACTCATTTTTTTTTTATTTTACTAAGGGTCTACAGGGTCTCACTATGTAGATCTGACTCCTAGTGATTCACCTGTGTCAGCCTCCCAAATTGCTGGGATTACGGCACATGCGACCACACCCAGTCTCAATCTACCCAGACTCAATCGCCCTCTCAGCACACCCCAGGGGAGGGGCCAGCACTGCAGGCCCAGAATGGAATGCCAGCCATGAGCTCTGCCTAAGCAGGCACTTTAGTTCACTGAACTATTTGGCCAGCCCCCCCCCCCCTTTTTTTTTTTTTTTTTTTTTTGCTAGCTCAGGCTGCCTTAATGATGGGTCTGGTGCTGCTTGTGGAGCTGAGGATCAAAACCATAGTCCCCTCCACCTGACTGAGTTTGTCTAAGCAGGGGCCTTAAACCACAAGGGAACATGGTGCATATAAGATGTGATTCCTTTCCCAGCATTCTCTGGTCCTGCCCCGCCACCCCAGACCAAACACAGCTTGCCCAGTGAGTGAGAACATCCACCACCCTTTTAAAAGCCCTGCAGACCCGCCAAAGCCCAGGCCTGGTGAATGTATGAGAGTGCTTCTGTGCTCTCCTGCCCCCCATACACCTCCACACCAAGCCCAGACCTGGCATACAGGGCTGGGGAGAAACTCTGCAGCTAAAGTCCTTGCACTGAGACTAGGGTCAAAACCACGCAGCTAATCCAGAAGCACAGCATCTTGTCAAAGGGGCACAACAGGCTCATATCCAAGGACAGCAACAGGAAGGAGCTGAGCACAGAAGGCAGACCCAAGACAGGCAAAACTACATGAACTAGAACTTAGTGTAATAATACCTGAATTTTGTAAGGTGCTAAGGTCAGAACTGCACCAAAACGCTACATCAAAAGTCAGAGGTCAGAGCTATAAGTCATGATAAAAACAAGGAGCCAAATGCAATCTCAGGCCTTGAGCCCACCAATGATAAGTGCAGAGCAGCTAAAATGAATGAATTAAGAGAATCAGAAGCAAGGAAACAACAACATAAAGGTATAGAGGAATTAATGCCTGAAAGAAAAAAATTAAATTTTGAATACATAGAATCAGAAGTAATGAATTAAATCCAGAAACATATGGGGGAAACCCAGCGCCTACCCAGAACAAGCACAGAGAACACTATTCCACCTGAAACATATGAATTAACTGCATTGCAAGCAAAGAAACAACAGCAGAAAGGTAAAAAGGAACTCAAAGCAGAAATAATTTCTGAAATAAAAAAAAGAAATCTTTGAAATCATATCATATGAAGCAGAGAATCAATTCCGGAAATATATGGAGGAAACCCAATTTGGAAAAAAAAAAAAAAACTGAGGTAAAAGAATAAATAGCTACCTCTAAAGAAGACATTGACAAGAAATAGAGGAGATTAGAACTATGACAGAGTCCTGGAATGAGCACTACAGAAAAGAAATACCTTGCATGAAGCAGAGTCAAAGAGACAGAGAAGAACCTAAAATCTCAATAGCGAGTCTATAAAACCATTTGAGTGAAAGCAAAGACAGAGTCTCAGATCTTGAAGCAGCTGGTGCAGCTAGTGAAAAGATGAGAAATGATCTCTTAAAAACAACTAGGATGCAGGAAAAGAATAATCCATCGCATGCAAGATGATGCCAAGATGAACAATGTGAGACAAATAGGCATCAATGAGAAAGAAGGAATCAACACAAATGATATAAAAAGAATATGGGCAGAAGTAATAGCAGAAAACTTCCCAAATATGAGGAAACAATCTAACATTTAGCTAACTGAAGCATACAGAATGCCAAATAACTTCAACCCAACTAAAAACACACCAAGACATATAATAGTCAAGATCCCAGAAATTCAACACAATAATACAATACTGAAAGCTGCTAGAGAAAACAAGCAGATCACCTTCAAAGGAAAACCCATCAGAATTACAGCCAACTTCTCTTCACAAACCATGAAGGCAAGGAGAGCATGGAGCACAGTACTTCAAGTTCTCTATGAAAACAAATTCCAACCCAGACTACTATACCCTGCAAAACTCTCTTTCAACTTTGATGGAGAAGTGAAATACTTCCATGACAAAGAGCAACTAAAGAATTTCATGACAACAAAGCCATCCCTACACAGGCTACTAAAACATGTTCTAGAAAGGGAGCACAATGACCAGAACTCCACTAATGAGAATGAAAGGAACCCAGTAAACAGGACAGATAATTAAACACAGGATACAAAGGAGTAAACAACAACAGGTAAATACCACGACAAACATAAGTCAACACATTTCAATTATAACCATCAATGCAAATGGACTCAATTCACCAGTTAAGAGAAATAGACTGGCACAGTGGATTAAGAAACAAAACCCAACAATATGCTGTAAACAAGAAATACACTTAACTCAAAAAGACATTCATAGACTTAAAGTCAAAGGATGAAAAACAATACTACATGCCCCAGCACCTCAGAAAAAAGCAGGGGTAGCAATTCTGTTCTCAGATAGTTTCAACTTCAAACCAAGAGTGATCAAATGAAATAAAGAAGGCCACTATATACTGGTTAGGGGAAGAGTTCAGCAAGAAGAGGTAACACTCATAAATATGTACGCACCAAACACAGGAGCACCCAACTATGTAAAACAAATCTTAATGGACATGAAAAAGCTAATATCCAATACCACAGTCTTAACAGGAGACTTAAATACCCCCTTATTCCACAAAGACAGGTCAACCAGACAAAAAACTAGCAAAAAAGTAGTATAACTGAACCAGCACCCAGAACAAATGGACTTGGAGGACATATACAGAGTGTTCCACCCAACCACAGCTCAATACCCATTTTTTTTCAACTGCATATGGGTCATTCTGTAAAATAGACCACATACTGGTCAATAGGTCATGCTTAAGTATATGCAAGAAAACAAAAATTATCCTATGCTTATTACCTGACCACAGTGCAATGAAACTGGAAATAAATGACAAAAAAAAAAAAAAACAGGAAAAAGCCCTAAACATATGGAAATTAAACAACACCCTATTCAGCAATCAATAGGTTACAGAAGAAATTGAAAAAGAAATTCAACAATATCTACAATTCAATGAGAATTCAATCACAACTTATTGGAATTTATGGCATACAATGAAAGCAGTTCTCTGAGGGAAGTTCAGAGCTATGAACTCACACATTAGGAAAACAGAAAGGGAACAAATAAACACACTAATGCAACATCTCCAACATCTATAAAAGGAAGAGCAAACCAAACCCAGAGCCCAAAGATGAGAAGAAATCATAAAGATTTGAGGTGAAATTAATTCAATGAGACAAAGAAAACAGTTCAAAGAATCAATAATCAAAAAGCTGGTTTTTTGAAAGACTAATAAAATTGATAAGCCACTAGCTAACTCATCAAAAAGACGAAAGAAAAAATTCAAATACAAGCAATAAGGAATTTCTACAGACCCAGTGGAAATTCAGAAGATTATCAATAGCTACTTTGAGAATCTTTACACTCACAGAATAGAAGACACAGATGAAATGAACAGATTCTTAGAAAGGTACAAATTACCAAAACTGAATCAAGAAGATATAACAACTCTCAATAAACCAATAACAGCCAACAAAATACAAAATGTAATAAAAAGCTTGCTGACAAAGAAAATTCCAGATCCTGATGGATTCACAGTTGAATTCTACAAGAAATTTACAGAAGATATAATCCCTACCCTCCACAAACTCTTCAATGAAAATGAAAAGGAAATAGTTCTCCCAAAATCATTCCTGAGACAAGAATTATACTGATACCAAAACTAGGGAAAGACACAACTAAGAAAGAGAACTACAGGCCAATCTCACTCATGAACATGGATACTCAATAAAATCCTAGTAAAAATACTCAATAAAATCCTAGCAAACAGAATACAGCAAATCATCAAGAAGATCATACACCATGACCAGGTAGGATTCATCCCAGGGATGCAAGGATGGTTCAATATTCACAAATCTATAAATGTAACACATTATATCAATAGAGAGAAAACTAAAAACCACATGATCCTCTCAATCAATGCATAAAAGGCTTTTGACAAAGTCCTACACTCATTAATGTTCAAAATCCTTCAGAAAATTGGAATAGAAGGTCTGTACTTCAATTTGATAAAAGCCACCTATGACAACCCAATGGCTTATATAATGCTAAATGGGGAAAAACTGAAATCTTTTACTCTTAGATCCTTAGTAAAAGACAAAGATGTCCTCTATCACCCCTCCTATTCAATATAGTTTTGGAATTATTAGATAGAACCATCAGACAAGAGGGAGAAATAAAAGGAATAAGAATAGGTAAAGAAGAAGTTAAATTATCACTATTTGCAGACAACATGATACTTACTTGGAAGACCGAAAAATCTCCACCAAGAAGCTGCTAGAATTGACACACAAATTCAGCAGCATAGCAGGATATAAAGTCAATATTCAAAAGTCAATAGCATTTTTCTACACAGATAGCAAACACACTGAAAGGGAAACTATAGAAACAATACCT